>JBBPLN010000147.1:0-37734 GCA_038089815.1 Sutorius eximius | reverse complement strand
TTTCGTCCCCCGACACTGGGCAGTGTCAAGTCAGTCGCTAAAAGACACGCCCATACACACTTCTCAGTTACTGTTTTTCCCATCTCCCTTGCAGTCAACATGAGCAGCCGAGGAGGTAGACAGTCCATGTCCGAGCTGCGGTACCGTCGTCTTTTGGAGCATAACCAGCGCCTACGTGAAGATTTGGCAAGGCCTCGAATCCGTGTAAGTGAAGCAAGTGCAAGGTCAGTCAGGTCATCCGTCTCCAGACGCACCGTCCTCACTCATCTCCATCTACAGTTTAATTAGACATTGTAAAACCACCGAAGACCACCTCGTCCGTACCACCTTCGTCCTCACTTTCAAACTCGATCGTCGCTCACCCCCGTGTCAGGTACCATCCGTATGGGGCCCGGTCCAGAAAGCCGAAGACCCTTATGCACCTTCAGGCTCGCGCGGCCCCAACTGCTGTAGCATACAATAATTTCCTTGAGCGAGCAGGTCGTTCTTGGCCCCGTACGTTGACGCACAATCGTGGAGATCCCTTGGAGTGTTGATTCTTACAACATTGGTCTACTACACCCGTTGCATGTCGCATAGTCGTTGCTCTGTGTTGTGCTATCCGTCAAGCTAGATTCGACGCACAATCGTTATGTTTCATGTCGACCTTTTACGATACCGAACCAGTTTGGAGATGTTCGTATCTGCATGTCAGGAGTTACTCGGCGACAAGATCAAAAGAACGGGGCTTGTCTACAGGTGTTGCAAGAACTTCCTGACGTCTCCCTCACCGAGCGCTCCAATGAAATGGTTGACCAGTTTTCCGTCCTTGAAGGCCATTACCGTCGGCAGTGATCGTATCTACACGAACTTGTTCGGATGGTGAGACATAAGAGCAGAAGGGCGGGGCTGACTTGGTACTTCTGGGCAAGCTGGAATTCCTTGTCCGTATCGATGGTGACCAGGTCAAGGGAACGTCCGCTCCCAGTCTTGATATTAGAGTTTTCCTGAGTGAGCTTCTCTAGTATGGGCGAGATCATCTTGCATGGTCCGCACCAGCTAAACGCCAGACAGTCACCGTCAGATCTACGACGTGATAGCACATGTACGAACTCGGCATAGAAATCAACTAGGACGACTTTATCGGTTGCGTGCTCATTCAGCGCAACTTCATCAAAGGTCTAGGGGAAATGGTCGGGACTGATGTCGTCACCCGAACACATTCAAACCCGTACCTTCTGACTAGCATCCAGATATTGTTCGCGACACCGTCGTGAAGAATGGAAAGCACACATATTCCATGGTTTCGCTTTGCCGGCAAAATGGGTGTGTCGTCGAGCCAGAGCGAGAGCCTTTTGGCTGTGGAAGAGCATGATTGTCAAGGAGAGAGTGACTGCGCGCGCACGCTTGACGAGTTGCCCTGGTGTCCAGATCACGCTTGGTCCGCACGACGACGTTTTCTTTGTTCCACGTCGGCGGTTGTCTCTCATGCCCCTCTTGTGCTCCCACTAGCAGATCACAAACTGCGCTCATGCATCTGTGCAACTTGGATTGGCATGGGAGTCGTACAAAGCTAGAATTTGAGTGCGATCTCGTCGCCGAGAAAACTGAATATCTGTATGAAGGCGGACTGGACGAGTAATGTTTCACCATGGTCCCTGTTACTGAGCAAGGCAAGTACGAGTACTTCATCCTTTGCCTTGCACCCGAAAGATTTGTCTTGTCACCAGGGATGAACGGGACTAAATTAGCATTGGACACTGATCCCAGGGCACAATTCCGCAGTTTTAATGGCAGACTTGCAAGCCAGGCAGCACGCAGTCCAGCGTTGAATTGTGGTTCTGCTGGATCCAAGCAGCGCTGCTGGCGCACCACCGCATGGGTATAAGTGAATGGATGATTTTCGTAGTCTACGCAACGTAAATAGTTTTTTTTTCTGTGTTGCCAGTACTCAAGAAGTTCGGTCCAAAGTCGGTGTAGACTGTAGTTATGGCTGCGGTCACATTTTGTGTTCTTCTCCTTACCGACGCCTCAATACCTCAATACGTACTGCTGATATTACGGTCAACATGCCTGCTAGCTCCTTACCGCCTCGAGCAAAGAAGCAAAGGACGAAAAGCAACAAAACCCTCATCAGAGATCTCGAGCTTCAGATCACAACCGCTGTGACCAACAATGAGTCTCTGAACTCACTTTCGGATCTCTTGGATATCGCTCAAAATATGTCGGATACGAGGGATACATCAAAAGCGATTTACAGTTTGTATCGCGTGTTTGTCGTCATTGTATCAAGCAATAAACTCGCACCTGGAGGAGGTGACGCCGCAAAGGTCGTGCGGAAGTGGGTATGGGAACGGCTTGATGCGTATATCAACCTCCTTCTTGGCTTGCTGCAGGATGAAGAAGCCACACTGAGGGTACGTTGATGGTATTCCCAGACGCGACCCTCAGTCATTTTCTCTCAGAAATCAGCTTTGGATATCCTCTTCTCCCTCCTAAGGCATCTTTCGACATTACTAACCAAGTCAAGTCCTGACAACCAGCCTCAATTCCACTTCTCGCACTTTAGACGTATTGTGCAGGCACTTCTCCTCTGCCCTCCTTCTCCCCGTCATGGATCAACTGCGTCCTTCGCAGGCAAGACAGCTCCTGATGTACGACAACACTTTGCAGATTCCTGGTTCGCCGTTCACGACGACATCCGGTGGTGTTTCCTCAGGGACGCAACGTATGTGTCTGGGCTCGGATCTTGAAATCTCTGTGTCGTTTATTAACACTTTGCCAGGATCATACTCTCAAAATACCCATCTAATGACCATCCTCATCTACTCGGGAACCTATTATCCATCATGGAAAAGTTGACAACCTTTCCGACCGATTCTTCGGAGCTGAACGCGTGGTGGGTGGACGAACTCGGAAAGAAACCTCCAAAGACCAAGAATGGTAAAACAGATGAGGTGGATGGGGAAGACGAGGAGCTACGTGATGTGAACGACGAGGACGAGCAAAATGATTGGAAAAAATTCTTCGACCAAGAACCAGATGCCAAACACACGAAAAAGGTTGTGGGCATACAAGGGAGGACTTATCAGTTGAATTTCCACCAATCTCTCCACTCGTTGCAAGCTCACCGGGCTGTATTCACGCGAGCGTGGCTCACCTTTCTACCACATCTCTCGTCCGCATCGACCAGCGGCGGCCGAGTATTGATGACGCGAACTCTCAATATCATGCATAGGGGTGTGCTTCCACACCTCACCAGGCCGATCCTGGTAATGGACTGGATAAGCGCATGCGTTGACGTTGGTAAGTAGTGCCTTCGGTTGCGAGGTCCATGTTTTACATTTCAGCAGGGGGGACCGTGGGTCTTTTGGCGCTCAACGCCTTGTTCACCTTGATCAATGATTACAACTTGGGAGTAGTCAGCTGCCGTCCCCAACATTTATTTGATCCATTGTCTTCAGGGACTATCCAACGTTCTATACTCGACTTTACGCCTTCTTCGATAGGGATGTCCTCCATCTCAAACACCGCGCAAGGTTTTTCCGATTAACCGAGATCTTTCTGAGCTCAACGCGAGTTTTTACCACCATCCCTTTTGAATCTACGAACTCGATACTGACCTAGCCTCCAGTCACCTACCGGCGTCGCTTTTGGCGTCATTCGTCAAGAAACTGTCCAGGCTTTCTCTTGCCGCCCCACCTGCTGCAATCATCATGATTATACCATTGACTTATAACCTGCTCAAGCGGCATCCGGCCCTGATGGAGATGATCCATCGAACGCAAGATATGGATGGTCCCTTCATCGGCAAGTTGATATTGTTTTGTGAAGCAGCCTCCTGACAGATTACACAGACCCTTTCCTGCCAGATGAAGCTAACCCCAACATCACAAATGCGATTGACTCGTCGTTGTGGGAGCTTTATTCACACAAGCAACATTACGGTTCTGCAGTCTCTACGTTGGCACGGATACTTGAAGAGGCATTCACAAAGCCAAGTTATTCTGTGGAAGATTTCCTGGACCATACGTACGGGACGGTGAGTTTTGAGTATTTTGTGTCGACCCTTTTGTTGAGTGAGTGTACAATATTGGAACAGCTCGTCGACACGGAGACGAGACGTCATATCAAAAAGGCACCTGCACTAGCGGTGGAGCTTGCCCAAAACCCATTTCCGCTTGCGTCTGACGCGACCGCCACACAGAGCGGACTGGATGTAGTAAGCGAACTCTGGGCCTTTGGGTGACGTTAGCTACATACTTTCTCCGCACCCAAATGTGCTACTACATATCGTCTGCATTATCAAGTTTTGGGTAGTGAGACACAAACACCAACAAACATTTACCCCCACCATAAGATGCTGGCTGGCGTTACCACCTCAGCCGTGGTTCTGAGTGCACATCATCGTCAGCATGGACGCGATCCGTGTCTCCAAGGCAGGTGTACGGATGTCAGGGTTGTCGGAAGCGTTAATAACCAAGCTTGCAAATCCATAGGTAGAGAAAGTTCTCTGCGGTAAATCAGGGAGCGTCCAGTACGGGTCTTTGCACCTGACGGCACACCACCTAATATTTCGTTACGAAGATCCGAATAAAGAGGAGATGTGGGCGAGTTCGCTTTCAGTTCACACCTCGTATCGATGCTGAAACCAACTCTAGGTTCCATATTCATTGATTTCGCTCGTCATGCAGCTTCCACACACATTGTATGGGCGGTGCCCCATTACTTTTCATACACGGACGTTCGAGACGTTCACCATATCCTTCGGGAGTGACCGCGATGCTATCGACGTGTTCGAAAGCGTCAAAGAGTTGACGGTGTGCAGTAGGTTGCGCTCGTTCCCTAACAGGTGCTGTAAACCAATCAGCCGATAGCTTCCGTCAATCAGCTCTATGCGTTTTTCTATTCCCCAAATCCGTCTCTGGATTCCGCTGGAGGATGGTCAATATACTCCCCACGGGAGGAGTTTGGACGGATGGGTGTCGGTACCCGCTCGAAGGCCTGGCGCTTTACAGACATCAACAAGGATTACCAGGTAAGGCCTACCTTTGTTCAGACGAAATAGATATTTGATCGTGCAACTAGTTTAGCCCAACTTACCCGTCTCGTTTGGTTGTACCAACGCGTATAAGTGATTCTACGCTTCAGTATGCATCAAAGCATAGGAGTAAATGTAGAATCCCCGCTCTCACCTATTTGCACCGGGCGAACCACGTAATGATTTTGTTGTGTCCACGAAATAAGAATCCCTCACGTTACGTGCACAGGCTAGTATAACTCGCTCGAGTCAACCTATGGTCGGGATTAAACAGAACCGCTCCGTCCAGGATGAGAAACTTGTGGAGGCCGTCTTTCAAACCCATCATTCACCGGAATCTCGATCATCCGGCGTCCCAGTTTACGGTGCAACCACCACAAATCTTATTGTAGATGCTCGCCCAACAGCGAATGCCGTTGCAAACACCGCCAGAGGCGCTGGCACAGAAAACATGGAATATTACAAGGACGCAAAGAAAACCTATTCTGGCATTGATCATATCCACGCAATGCGCGAATCGCTAGGCAAGGTCGTAGATGCCCTTCGCGAGGCAGATGCCGTGGCAGCCCGCGTGAGCGGATATCTCCCCGGAGAAGCCCAACAACTTGCTATCTTGGATCGCCAAGCGCTGCGCCGATCTGGTTGGCTCCGCCACATGTCTAATATAATGGAAGCCGTGGTTCTTATCGTCCGAAACATACACATCGGCTCATCTCATGTTCTAATCCACTGCTCGGACGGATGGGATCGGACCTCTCAACTATCTGCTCTCGCTCAGCTCTGTCTGGACCCATATTATCGCACGATGCGTGGATTTCAGATACTCGTCGAAAAAGACTGGATATCTTTTGGACACCGATTTTTGGATCGATGTGGCCATTTGTCGTCCGAAAAGTTTTTCACGTCTTTGGCCGACACAGCGAATGGAAATGGTGGCACTGATGCTGCTCAGGCCTTCCTTGCTTCGGTCCAAAGCCGCTTTGCTTCTCAGCATCACATCAAGGAGACTAGTCCTGCTTTCCATCAATTCCTCGAATGTGTTCGTCAACTACTGCGGCAATTTCCTGAACGTTTTGAATTCGGCGAGAGCTTTCTACGCACAATTCACTACCATCTTTATTCTTGCCAGTTCGGGACGTTTTTGTACAACTGCGAGCGGGAACGCAAGTATGGAGAAGACGGAATGGTTCCATCGGAACGCGCCCAAAGTCTCTGGGACTTCCTAAATTCCTCACCACAAGCGGTGGAGCACAAGAATCCTCTGTACGACAGTTCACTGGATGATCCAGCGCGCAGGGATGGCAAAACAGACATGGGGGTTTTGATTCCCAATCCCAAAGACGTTCGTTTTTGGTACGAACTCTACGGTCGCACGGACGAAGAAATGAATGGGAGAGTTGTCATGTCACAAGTCAAAGACGAGTCTGAGTCTCCCGCTTCCGTCGAGGGTCTTGACGATGACGCTGTGGGCCCACGCGGAGAAATCCCGTTCCTGCCAGGGCTTGATTCCCCATCAATCGTGCCGTCGCCTTCCCCTTCCTCATCGCTCTCTAGATCTGCGGCTAGCGAGGGATTGTCTTCCAATTTTCAGGGGCTGTGGGCGTCCTTACCTGACCTTCCTCAGAGGGTTGCCGAAGGTTTCACAAGCGTGGGGGCTTCAACGACTCTGAAGGCTTCCTGGCCTCCGGCACAACCGTCCCCATCGGGTAGCAGTCCGTTTCCACAGGGTCACGCGCGAAACTCGAATCCCACAGACTTTTTCTCTAGCAGCGGAGTGAAGTCCGTTTGGGGAAAATTGTCATCGAATGCCACCGCAGCATTCTCAGCCGTGCAGGAAGTATATGATGGAGTTACAAGGGATTCAAAGGTTCCTCCGGGGGGATCTGGAGATGAGGATGATGTCGAAAAGGTTTCTGAGCTCCGGCCTCGCGACGTTGACACGGGGAATTCCCTGTCAACCATCTCTGGGTCGTCATACAACCCTTGGGACAGCATGAGGCCACAGAAGAAGCCTATCGGGCCATTACCGACCGAAAATCCGTGGAGCACTGCGCGCTCACGCTCCCCCAGACCGCCGACCTCGGCCCGGGATGTAGTAGACTCGGCGCCACTCGCAACAGACCTGACAATTACACGCTCGCCACCTGAACGAGAGACAAGTGGTCTATCTCGTCTCGCGAACCAGAGTCTCGGTGTGGGGACCGGTCCTCCCACGCAGTCGAGCGGTGAGAGGAAAAACGATGAAGAGCAGAGACGACCGATGGGTAATACAGATCCCCTCGGGGTTGGATTGTTTCGATGACAAGTTTGGTGTACGCTTAATGTAATGCCAAATGGCGTGATGGTGTGATTAGATAAGCGAGCGAGTCCTTTTAATGCCAATCTGGAAACGTTCGACACGACATCCCTTGTTTTCTCTTCCCCTCCATCCTTCTTAATGTCCCCCAACGGTAACGCACGCCCGTCCCTTGCCCCAGGGCACTTTCTCTTCACGTCCGAGTCTGTTGGTGAAGGTCACCCAGGTACGTTCTGCGCGTCTTGAACACGGTCCGTTCTTGATGTTTTTCAGACAAGATCTGCGACCAGGTCTCTGATGCCATCGTGAGTATTTACATCAATCTTATTGACCAAACCCTCTTATTCGGTTGGTTAGCTCGATGCCTGTCTTGCACAGGATCCCTGGTCAAAGGTCGCCTGTGAGACAGCCTCCAAGACTGGCATGATCATGGTCTTTGGTGAGATCAGTACCAAGGCCCAGCTTGACTACCAGAAGATCATTCGCAACGCGATCAAGCAAATTGGCTACGATGACTCGTCCAAAGGTTTTGACTACAAGACGTGCAACATTCTCGTTGCGATCGAACAGCAGTCGCCCGATATTGCTCAGGGCCTCGATCACGGCTCTTTGGAAGAGCATGGTGCTGGTGACCAGGGCATCATGTTCGGCTATGCTACCGATGAGACTGAGGAGTACATGCCCTTGACGATTATGCTCGCCCACAAGCTCAATGCAGCGATGGCTGTTGCTCGTCGCTCTGGACTGCTATCTTGGTTGCGACCTGACTCCAAGACACAGGTCACCATCGAGTACAAGAATGATGGTGGTGCCATGATCCCTCTTCGAGTCGATACCATCGTCATCTCGACGCAACATGCCGAGGAGATATCAACCGAGGATCTTCGCAAGGAGATTTTGGACAAAATCATCAAGAAGGTTATTCCCGCCAACCTCCTTGATGACAACACCACCTACCACGTATGCGTTTTTCCTCGTTTGTGGTATCTCGATCTTTACGATTGTATCAGATTCAACCCTCGGGCCGTTTTGTAATTGGTGGTCCCCAGGGTGATGCTGGTTTGACTGGCCGCAAGATCATTGTGGACACGTACGGTGGCTGGGGGGCGCATGGTGGAGGCGCCTTCTCCGGCAAGGACTTTTCGAAGGTGGACCGCTCGGCTGCCTACACGGCTCGCTGGATTGGTACGACACCCTATCCGTTTGAATGGGCTAGATACTGACGATCATTCTAGCAAAGTCGCTTGTCTCTGCTGGTCTCGCTCGCCGTGCTCTCGTACAGCTCTCGTACGCTATCGGTGTTGCTGAGCCCTTGTCCATCTATGTCGACACATACGGCACTGGCAAGAAGTCGAACGACGAGCTGGTTGCGATTATCCGCAAGAACTGGGATCTCCGACCTGGGGTCATGGGTGAGTTTATCTTTTCTAGCCGTTCGCTCGTCTAACACCACACAGTTCGTGAGCTTGAGCTCCAGAAGCCTGTCTACCTTCGTACTGCGTCCTACGGTCATTTCGGCAACCCGGACTATACGTGGGAGAAGCCCAAGAAGCTCGTCCTCTGATTTCCTTGCGCCATTCGTGCCGTTGGGACCTTTGTATTTATTCCACCTGGCATCGGAAGTTCATCCTTCCGCTCACTTTCGCAACACCACGCCTGTAGAACACATGATTTTCTGCATCCTCTCTGTCCTGCAGCATCTGCGCAGAGTGTCAGCCCGTCCAAAACCTAGTACCCGGGCAGCAGCCCACCACGCTAACGACATACGTATAACCCATATAACCCTATCGTAGTATTGAAGAATACGACCCGCGTTCAACCGCGTATTGCCTCGAAACGAGCGTGTTTGTGTGAGCGGAAGTCGGTGCCAATCACACCTAATGTAACACATCCTTGGACGTGCGCACAGAAAAGGTTGTTTCGGTACATTGGACTAAGCTATTCCACACGTATACCTTTTTCTCCAGAGATGGGTGTAAGGATAGCTGCGTTCCCGGCCGTTTGTCTGAAGTACTACACGCGTGAAACACTGATACTATATAGGGAACGTTTGGTACCCATGACGCGGTCGTACCCGAGCGATATGCATTCAGTCCCTCATTGACGAGAAAAAAGATGCACGTCCCGGTGTCGAATTAAAAGCGACTAATACCACACCCTTGTATCTCCCGTCTACCTCACATACACGCTTGCGCCAGTACGTCTCATTCCAGCCGATTATCCTCACATATTGATCGGTGTCTAGTGTGCGGCATATTAGGTCTACTGTTGCACGACCCCACCATCGATGCAGCCACCGAGATCTGCGAGGGTCTTTCTTTATTGCAGCACCGCGGCCAGGATGCATGTGGTATCGTCACCTGTGGTCCAAAAGGCCGCCTTTACCAGTCCAAGGCGAATGGCATGGTCCGAGATGTTTTCGATGACAAGGCTCTTGGAAGGCTGATCGGAGGGATGGGAGTCGGCCACGGTGAGACTCTCAGTTAACCGTAATTCACATCTTATCCTCGAGATCCGATAGTTCGGTACCCGACAGCCGGCAGCTCTAATCACGCCGAAGCCCAACCGTTCTATGTTAATTCACCCTATGGTATCGTCCTTGCACATGTACGTCCGCATTCACCACGACGGTCGAGAGGCATCTTGATGCAGTACCGCATGACAGAATGGAAATCTTATCGACAGCACAACATTGTTGCAATACATGGACGCCACAGCGCATCGGCACATCAACACCTCGTCCGATTCCGAATTGCTGTTGAACATCTTTGCAGACAATCTTCAACAAACTGGAAAATTTCGCATAAACGAAGAAGACATATTCACTGCTACCAAGGGCCTGATGAAACAGTGCAAAGGAGCATACGCATGCGTCGCGATGATTGCAGGGTTCGGAATCATCGCTTTCAGGGACCCGAACGGGATCCGACCTGTTGGGATGGCGTCTCGGGCAGCTGCTACTGGCAAGGATTGGTTGTTCGCGAGCGAGAGCATCGTGGCCGACGCTGGTGGTTTCAGTGATTGGCAGGATGTCAAACCTGGTACGTTTGTGAATGCCCGACCGTTTCCCACTGATGGTAATATTCTCATAGGGGAAGCTATTATTATCACTCGTTCCGGGGTTTCCAGGCGCGTTGTTGCTGAACCGGCAACGTTCGCACCCGATATCTTTGAATATGTTTATTTCGCCCGACCCGATTCCGTATTAGATGGCGTGAGCGTTTACCGGAGCCGGATGGCCATGGGAGATGCGCTCGCGGAAGAAGTACGCAAGGTTTTGTTAGAGAAGAACATCATCGTAGATGTTGTCATTCCGGTCAGTTCGCGATCTCGTCCTTTTCAACGATCTGATTTAACATACGATCACAAATGTTAGGTACCTGATACGTCGCGTGTCGCTGCCTTGAATTTGGCGCAGAAGCTTCAGCTCCCTTACCGGGAAGGATTCATCAAAAACCGATACGTTGGCAGGACTTTCATTATGCCGGGACAACAAATGAGGTACGTTTTAAACATTTTACCGAATTGCCCATGCCGACGATACCAAGGAGGAAGAATGTGAGGAAGAAGCTTAATGCTATGGCTCTCGAGTTCGCCGACAAAGTTGTCCTGCTGGTCGACGGTACGTCTCAGTACACTGGCGTCCTGTACACCGTCGCACGCCAATTTCAGATTCAATTGTGCGAGGTACAACCTCCAAGGAAATTATTCAGATGGCGAAAGACGTCGGAGCTAGGAAAGTCATCGTCGCGAGCTGTGCTCCCCCAATTCGGTAGGACTTGGTAACTCTTGCCAATCGCCCTCGTTTTGATCTGCTCTGCAGGTACTCCAACGTATATGGTATCGACATGCCTTCGCGCTCAGAACTTGTCGCGTACGGTCGCACGACCGAAGAAATCGCAGAGGCCATCGGCGCAGATCTTGTCATATTTCAGAATCTGCATGACCTGATCGCCTCCGTCCGCCAATTTAATTCTTCGATCGAAACCTTTGACTGTTCGGTCTTTACGGGCGAATATGTCACGGGGGGTGTCGATGAGAAATACTTGACGCACATCGAGTCGCTGAGAGCTGACCATGTGAAGAACAGGACAGCTCCAAACGGCCACCAAGCTGTAGAGACCAGGAATACGAAGGACTTGAACGTCAGCAACGGGCAGCCCGCGACTCGTTCGAACGCGGTTGCGAACGGGGCAGATGACACCGTTGGCTTGCACAACACTTGGAACATCAGCTGACGGTCGTAGAATAAGTAACTTGGTCGACACTCGTGTCTATATGTGACGAGTCGGAGGTCTCCTTGGTGACTAACACAGCTGTGATAATACTAAAAAGAAACGGGGGAAAAAGACCGTAACTAGCGATGAACGAATTTTTGATGCTACATAGAATACGAGAACAAAATCTAGATGCTTACTTCCCGATAATAGATGTACATTATGACACCGCCCGTAGTAGGTGGTATACAACAATACATGTGATCGTGTCAGCGAGCAGGCACGTTGCGATTGTCATTGTCTGGTTGAGAAGGGAGCTGCGAGAGGGCCCGGTGTTTTGGCATGAACAACGACGCCATAGGGTCCTTCTTTGGTATCGGCGGCTTGGAGGGACGAGGCTCGGTAGCTTGCGACGGGGGGTGAACAACGGATGGCAGTTGCGGTGGTGATAGATGACCCTCCTGGGAAACGGGACCTGCCGAGCTCGTGGGTTGGACGGGACGACGAGGTGGCGTTTGTGGCTTCGAAGGTGAGGGATGGTTAACGGGAACGGTGTTTACAGTTATCTGACTATTGACGAATTTCGCTGACGAGGCTGCAAGTGGGCTTGCAGTGGTGGGGCGGTGTATCTTGCCGTCGGGTATCCGGTGGGCTAATCGGGGAGCATACAGGGTCCTTCGAAGTTTGGTCGCTTCGTTCTTCGTTTTCTGAAACAGAGACTGTGGTTGGTTAGACGTCCTCCCTGGCGAGCGTGTCAGCCAAGTTAAACCAAGATAAAATAGGGCTTACATGCGGTGCGCGCGCGCTTCGAGGGAGGTAATTTGTCGGTCAGCTTAATCTCTCGTTCTCTCTTTCGCTCGGCTTCCTCCATGCGCTGGTTTCTGAGCCTTGATGCGACTTCTTCAAGTCGATTGGCCTCCGCCTCGCGAAGAAGCTGAGTGAAATGTGAAAGTGGGTTCTGGATGGACATGAGACGGGGACGTACGAAATATTGATCGCGCCAGGATTCCGGTTGTTCCTGGGTATTTCGTGCGAGTTGTTCTGCGAGCAAAGGATAGGACTTGAAGCAGAGACGTTCCCAGAGATCTGGGGGTCCGAGTCAGAGGGGAAAGAGAAGAGCGAATTTGGGGTGGACACGCCTGATGTGTCTCGTTCGAGATACTGCACCAAGGATGAGAGAGGGGGCTGTGATAAGGGAGGCCACACTGACCGGAGAGGATTGCTCCAAGCGGAGCAAGGTATCTGCAGAGCAGCATCCGAGCACGGGTTTAATAACATCGTACCGTACATCATCGCCAAGACAGGTTATGGCTGTTGGGGAGATGAGGTCGAGGCGTAGGGAAGAGGGAAGAACACACCGTCCGCATGGGCTGAGAGGACTGGCACGGGGTGAGGACGGGGACGGGGTTAAACGAGGACATCGTAAGAGCGCTCACCACGTTGACAATAAGACACGAGCGAGGGAACTCGACGAGGAGCGAGATCAGACTCGGAGGACATCGAAGAGGACGACGAGCAAGTTGGCATGATGGCACCGCTTTTAACGTCGCTAAATACGGTACTAACGATTACTGGTCCTCCTCTTCCTCGTCGTCTTCGAACGCCCGCTCCTGTGCATTCATCGCACCCAGCACGTCTTCCGTCTGTCCCTTTTGTGCTGCTAGTCGTTGTCCTGACCGACGTGTCATGCCGTGTCCAAGTGTGTCAACGCACACACTCACGGATCAGCGTGTGGATCGCCTCCTGCGTCTTTCTCTCCAACCTCGCAAGCTTCTTCTCCGTTTCTCTCTTGAGGTCCCAGTTTGGGCGTTTTGGCGCGATGTTGAACACGTCCTGCAAGCACTCAGTCGTGCGCCGCTGGACCCGTGTCACCACCCACGAGTTCCTGGGCCCTGCGTTGTTCATCCTCCGTAATGATCTTCTCCGCCATGCCTTCGACGTTCGTTTCGACAGTGTCTTGCGCCGATGTCCCGTTTTGCGTGTGCTTTCTCAACGTCCGCGTTTCTGGATCAAAGTTTCGGTTTCGTAGCACAGACCCACTGCATAACACGCGTGAGCATACCCTGGTCACGGAGCGATGCGCAGCGCACCCGTCGTCGTCGCCATCCGTGCGCCTCTCTTTTCTGTTTCTGAATGCCACCAGTCGTGCTTTGCGTGCCTCCGACGCCTCTTGGAGAGACATGGTCAACAAGCCTTGTCTGTCGGGCTGACTAAGCCATGGTATATAGCTCTATCTACCTTGCCCGTGATCGACCTTGGTTGGGATGTTTCCAGCAAGGCGTCGACTCGCGACGTTCTCTCGTGTCTTTTCATCTCTCCACGTCGACACCGCTCAGTTTCAGTGCGACTACATAAGGTACGTCTCTCGCTTTGGTCGACTACGGACGCACGAAAATCGTTGCCTCAGGAACTTTTCCATCATTGCCCACATCGGTACTTTTCTTCTTTCGTTCGTGTGGTTGCGCGCTCAACCCACCCTAGACCATGGAAAATCCACCTTGGCAGATCGGTCAGTCACCCGTATCGTCCTACGCGCGCTCACCTTATTCCCATGGTCAGATTACTGGAGGTGCGGTTGCGCGCGTCTCCTCTCATGTCGTTCTACCAACACACGTTTAGCTTACGGGCACCATTCAAAAGAAAGCTTTTGGTTTCAACCAGCAAGTTCTAGACAAACTCAAAGTCGAGCGAGAACGCGGAATTACCGGTGAGTCACGTCAGACTCGGCGAGAAATCAAACTCACTCATGCAGCACATAGTCAAGGCCCAGACAGCGAGGTAAATATCCCGTCCGCACCCGGGGAACTCCCTCACACTTCTCCGTCAGTATGATATATACCGTCAATGCCAAGAAATACCTCCTCAATCTCATCGACACCCCCGTGAGTTTTTCATAACGGGTGCCTAGACCTTTTCTGATCTCATTTCAGGGCCATGTTGACTTTTCATGGGAGGTTTCCCGTTCTCTTGCGGCTTGCCAAGGCGCCCTTTTGCTGGTGGACGCCACACAGGGTGTCCAGGCCCAATCCATCTCTGTATTTCACATCGCCAGGGAAAAAGGTCTAACTATCATCCCGGTTCTTAACAAGGTCCGCGTTTTCGAACGTTGGTCGTCAAATTTCTCAACGTACACCAACCCAGATAGATATGCCTGCGTCACAACCCGAACGCGTCGCTTTACAGCTGCAGTCTACTTTTGGTGTAGATCCTACTGACATATTGCAGATTTCAGCTAAAACCGGCCAAGGTGTCGAAGCTGTGCTGAGAACTATTGTTCAACGAATACCTCCTCCATCCGCATCCCCGCACAGACCCTTGAAAGCTTTGTTGTTTGACTCCTAGTAAGCACTTGACCGATGGTTTGGCTCGCCAACATTGACGCATTTTAGTTATGATCGATACCGAGGTGTCATCTCTCTCGTGAGCCTTTTCGACGGGGAGATTCGTAAAGGTGCATATAGGTTAACATTTCCTTGAAAACTCATATTCCATGTTCAAGTTTCGTTTTCGTGCCGACAGGTGATAAAATTACATCTTGCCATACTCGAAAGAAGTATGAAGTACAGGAAATCGGTATCATGCACCCAGAAGAACTTCCAACTGCGAGCTTACAACCTGGACAAGTCGGGTATATAGCTTGTAACATGAAAGAATCATCCGAAGGTCCCTCGGGTTGCTTCCACTATATTTGCCACTTAATGATCATCTAGCGCATGTCGGAGATACTCTCCACCGGGTTGGTGCACCAGTAGATCCAATGCCGGGGTTTCGACCTGCAAAGGCCATGGTAAGCACCTCAGAGCTCTTACCCCAATTTGATTCTCAGAATCTTTAGGTCTATGCTGGTATCTTTCCGGTAGACACGAACGACTTTATCAAACTGGAGGAATCCGTCAAACGAGTGCGTGTCCATTTCCTACACATTTTAGATCATTTCCCAACAAGCACATGTCCAGCTAACACTTACCGACCGAAGTGTCTCGGTCCAACGCGAATCCTCATCAGCGTTGGGTCAAGGTTGCCGTCTCGGGTTCCTCGGAACATTGCACATGGATGTCTTCCGCCAGCGCCTCGAGGACGAATACGATGCAAACATCATCGTTACTGCCCCTACTGTACCTTACAAAGGTACACGCTTTGTTTCCAGACTACAGGAGCTAACGATGAGACCCGACAGTCGTCTACAAGGACAAGACCGTCGTCGTTAGTAACCCTACAGAATTTCCGGATCTCTCCGACTCTTCCTCGGGTGTCAGAGAAGTTCAAGAACCAGTGGTCAAGGCAACGATCATCGTTCCCGAAGGTTTGTAAGACTCGCCCAGGTTTTCTGTCGCTGTGAATTTGTCCTCAGATTACCTTGGAGAGATGATGAAGCTCTGCTTTGCACATCGTGCGGAAGACCTGGATCATCGCTATTTAGACGCTGGGATGACTGCATCCGCCCGCATCATGTTGACATGCACAGTCCCCTTGAGTGAGATCGTTACCGACTTCTTCGACAAACTCAAGAGTAAGAGTTCTGGATACGCAAGTTTTGAGTGTGTAGCGTCTTTGCTTGTAAGTCGTATGGACTAACAATGCACAGCTATGAAGATGCTGGATATAAGCGAAGCGATTTATCGAAGGTAGGATATGCATCGGGTGTTATATGTCCAACTCGATTCATTTCAAATCAGATGGTATTTCTCCTGAATGGCAAACCAGTGGATGCTCTTGCATTGATCGTGCATCGCTCCGCGCAGCAAGAAGTCGGGAGAACATGGGTCAAGAAGTTGCGTGAGTGGCTGCTGTGACTTATGTTTGGCCCGCTCCGACCCTGATTGCAATTAGACAAGGTTATTCCACGTCAGCTGTTTGAGGTGCCAATCCAGGCAGCTGTTGGAAAAAAGATAATCGCTCGCGAAACATTGAAAGCGCTGCGTGCCGACGTCACGGCGGGTTTGTACGGAGGTATGCATCAATTAAGCAAGGACTGGCTGCCTCTCTAAACTGCTGTCCTACAGGTCATTACGAACGAAAGATGAAACACCTCGAGAACCAAAAGGAAAGCAAACGGCGTATGAAGCGGATCGGCAGTGTGGATCTACCACAAGAGGCATTCTTTGATATTTTGAGCACCAAAGCAAAGTAGTCGCGCAAGATTGACCACGTTTCAGAGTACTAGATCCACATCTCGCAACCCCGCTAAAGCTCATAGTCCTCGTCATCGTAAGCCTCCTTGATGAGCCGGTAAACTGATGATGGTGGATGATCACCACTGTCAAGATGATGATTGATATAGGTAGAAACAATGTGCACAGCGGACTCACTCGTTTGTAACGTACGCATCGATCATCTCTGGTCGCACATAATCATAAAATGGATTCACGACGTCCACCTTGTCCACCAGATCACCCTCTTCAAATCCGACGACGCTACTGGGGTCCCCAAAATCAAGTGCACCATATTCATGGTATAAATTCCATTGGGGGGTAAGCTTAAACTGTCCTGCACAAACAACCACCGGAGTGCTGTGTGCACGAGCAGCTGTTGCAGCCAGCAGCGATCCCGTGATGGCGAACATTCCACCATTAGCAAGAATGGCATGCGCACCAAGGATAACTTTGTTTATTCGTGACATGAGAGCATAGATCGAAGAATCGGGAACGAGGACCGTGGATATGCCCGCCGAAGAGAGTGACTCGGCCATCTCGCGGCCGCTGTATCTGTTAACCAAACAAGGGCTGGAGTTCGCGTTGGAATGAACACAGCAAGCACTGACGTTGGAGCGGTCTCTGCAACGATGACGGTATATTTCCGATAAGGGGCGGCCGCCTTCAAGAATGCCGCTACTGTACTCGATTTTCCTATTGTAAGGATAATCTCGCTGGATAATGCTCAAGTCCAGAACGAGCTGGGGGTTCGACGAGAACATACTCAGAGTGTATGTGGTCTTTTGCATTCTTGGATATGTTGTCATACACAGTTTCCAGCTCGTCGAAGACGTCTTGTATCGCCTCCATGAGTACAGGCTTTAACGTACGAGCGAACGCATCAGGATCGTCGGGATTGTTCTCCTTCAAGGTGCCTCGCGCCTCATGGGAAATCTTCTGAGGGGTAGCTTGCTTACGAGGTTGTCCTTGGGAAACGAACTTTGCAATCGAGAACGTAGGTTTCGAGGTTGGCGTAGTTTCAGTTCCTTGGCATGCCGTATGATATTCCTCCCGGATGTGATGCAGAACCTTGCGAACAGTATTTCCTACCGTGTACTCTGGCGGGTAACAATGGAGATCAGATTTCGGTTGCGGTGACGCGCGTTACCTTTGGGCTGGGCATCCACTAATTTTCGGCCAACGGAGCGGATAATTTCAACCAATTGGTCGATGTTGGAAAAACGGGCCTTGGAGACGACCTGACGGAGGACAAGGATAGTTTCCAGCGCGGTTTCTCTGGATCCGATAATCTGCCTATTGCGCAGATACATGAACGTGGGGCTCTGCACAAAAGAGCTCCACCGACCGTCTCCGAAGTTTAGCTGCGAGAGTTTCGACAGCTCTTTGGCTTGCTGCGACTGAAGGATCTGTGGTCATCGTCCAGGAACTCGGGCGCTGATGGGAGAAATCGTGCAAGTTATGAGTCGTGCTAGCGTCTCCAAACTTTCCATAAAGAGTAACCTGATTCGATCCTTGTACTCTACTCTAGTAGTTGATCTGATCAACAGCCGTTCGCTCATACATGCCAATCCAGCTTATCGGCCCACTTCCCAGGAAGAAACTGCGAAATTTGTTCAACATCCTTGTCACCCCTCCCGGACAGACACTACAATGCAGAGTCAGCTCGGCCCACCGCACCGGTCTAAAACCATCTTACTATAACTAAATCCGTTTCTTTTGGGAGCATCTTCGCCCGACGAACCCCTTCCCAGATGGCGTGCGATGACTCCAGCGCTTAACCTCCTCTAAGCACATATGAAATGAAATGGAACATCGACTGACCAGGAATAATTCCTTCTAGTTGTGTGAGGAGGCGGAACCCTCTCAATGCCTCTTCATCTGTCGCAACCACGTACTCTGCGCGACCGGTTTCCTTCAGCCACGCGTGTTCTGGGCCAACTCCGGGGTAATCTAGACCCGCACTGACGGAGTGCGTTTCGATTATCTGACCAACGTTGGACTGTAGAACATAAGTCTGTACGCCGTGAAGCACGCCAAGCGTTCCTTTGGAAAGTGTGGCACTGTGCCTATCCCCATCGAGACCTTGCTCCTGTCGTCAGCACGCGACTCGCCGAAACATCGGAATCCAAACCTTCACCACCCGCTTCCACACCAATCAATTGGACACTTTTATCAGGTATAAAGTCATAGAATGTGCCAATTGCATTACTCCCACCACCGACACATGCGACGACAACGTCAGGATGTTTTCCTCTGATTTCGTGAAGCTGCGATTTGATTTCTTTCCCTATTACCTTTTGGAAATCCCGAACGATGGTAGGGAAGGGATGAGGTCCGATTGCTGAACCAACGAGATAGTGTGTGCTGGCTAGGTTGGTTACCCAATCGCGTAGAGCTTCGTTGACTGCATCCTTGAGTGTCCGGGATCCCGATTCGACTGGAACAACCTTGAAAAGACAGTCTAGGAATACACAAAGTCAAAGGGCCGATAGCTCACCGTCGCACCCAGCATTTTCATTCGGAAGACATTCAGCGCCTGACGTCTTACGTCCTCCGCACCCATGTACACGACACACTGCAGTCCGAATCTGGCACATACAGTCGCAGTAGCGACACCATGCTGTCCAGCACCGGTCTCTGCAATGATTCGCTTCTTACCCAAACGTTTGGCAAGAAGGATCTGTGTATTGTCAAGTTCACACCACAGTGATCGTCGAGAGTGGACGCTTGCCTGGCCGACAGCGTTGTTAATCTTGTGTGAACCGGTATGATTCCTTTGCAAACTATTAGACCAAGAGAGAACGGTAACTGCAACTATACGCACAGATCCTCTCGTTTCAGCCAGATACGAGCACCGCCAGCATGCTTCGTCAGGGACTCTGCAAAATACAATCTCGAAGGACGACCCATATAATCATAGTAGCTTTCAATCTCCTTCCAGAATTCGGGATCACCGAGCGCCGATTTGTGGGCTTCCTCGAGTTCAAGGAGGCACTCAAACAATGCCTCAGGAACAAATTGGCCCCCAAATTGCCCGAACCTCGCCGGCAGGGTGTTTGTCGCAATTTGGGGGGCTATCTTTCCCAAGTTGGAAGGAGTCGGTGCCGATGAGGTTGGCGGGGATCGCACTGGAGGACAAGATCCACCCTGGCCGATTTCGCGGCAGAACGATTCCACTGCGTGCGGAATGGTGTCCAAAGGTGCTTCCTTGATAATAGAGACCAGACGACTACCGATGACCACGCCGTCGGCACCTGCACTCTGAACGCAATCAAAGTGAGCCCGTGTAGCCACACCAAAGCCGACCGCGACAGGAACAGAGGTAAACTCTCGGACGCGGGCGATGATGTTGGGGAGCTCACTATTGATGCTACCTTGGACGGACGATCCGGTAGTACCCATCTGTGGACGGTTGAACCAATGACACGACGAGATGTATAGATCAGACGTACCCTGGATACTACATAAATAAAAGAGTCTGCAATAGATACGAGGAATTTTATGCGACTCAAGGATGTCGAGGGAGCGATAAGTGGGACATATGACATGCTAGATATCGTCTTTATTATCCAAGCGTGGGACCTAGAAGGCAGTTTGTTGACGTACTCGGCTCTTTGGCACTTTTCTCTAAAGTTGACCGCTTCCTCAGGCGGGAGGTCTACCATGATGAAGCCATTGGCTCCAGCCTCTCTCGCGTCTTGAATGGCCTTTTCCTCCCCGTAAGCGATCATTGGATTGTAATAACCTACAAGTCGCAGGGTTGGGTGATGTGACACTTTGACAAAGGGTAACAACGCACCCATGAGCAACACGGGAATAGTAAGGCCCTGTTGGCGTGCCTCTCTGACTTGACCAAGCACGGTAGCATAATCGATGTCATTGTGAACCGCAATCTAGTAATTTCATTGCAGGAAAATAGACAAGCGAAAGAGGATTTTGCGCACGGTATTAGTTTCTTGAATAGCAGGACCGTCGGCGATTGGGTCTGAGAACGGAACACCTAGTTCGATGATGTCCACTCCACCCTTTTGCATGGCCAGACATATCGGAACAGTATCGGTTGATCTCGGATACCCTGCGGTGACAAAGGTTAGCAGAGCGCAAGTTCCCTGTCCCCTAGTTAGTGGTGGTCCTACTATAGTCCAGAAGACGGACATACATTAGCGTTTTTAGATTCAAAGACGGATCTGATGGCTTGCATTGTCGAACGATGTCAGGCAGTGAAATGTCGGAGTCACTCGAAGACGACGATCGCTTTATTAATGGTCTCGAGCGCTTTGCTTATCGATCGTTTCAAGTAAGTAACTCGAAACCGTACCCATCGATAAAGTCTCGGTTAACAACTTGGATGCCCATCTCGGTCACCATCATGGAGCCTCCACAGCCCTCAGATGACGCTCGGGTGCTCGTCATATACACCGGTGGAACAATCGGCATGCTCGTCGGCGCACAGGGATACGTTCCCGAACCTTTTTTCCTCACAGAGACGCTCAAAAGTCAGAAACGGTTTCACGATCCTCTCCAAGATTCCCTCTTTTCGCACGCAGGCTCCGTCAAAGGCTACAGAGAATGGTCATCTAGTGGTAAATCTAGTCCATCTGCCTCAGAGACACATCTCCCCTCCACTTCCGGTACCTCCCATTCCACCCTGTGGGTCAAGTCATCACGTCCCATCGGCAGAGTGCAGACGCTTGCTCCTGGCGCGAGTACCCTGCCCCTGGGTATCATTCATTGCGAAAAGATTTCAGACGATGTTTACGGAGCAGGGCTGCCCTGTTTGGTCACTCCAAGAAGCGTTGCACCAGGCCTAGGTGGTGGGAAGCGTATCCGGTATGCTATTCTAGAGGTATGTGACAGGATTGGCGCGACAGTTCGATGAAAAACAAGGGTGTTAGTGGGATCCTTTGCTGGACAGCAGCAACATTGAGATAAACGGTGCACGTACCCTTCATTCTTGTGACGTATAGTTTTCCTGACCTTCCGCAGACTGGATTCGTATCGCGACGGAGATTGAACTCAACTACGTGGATTTTGATGCGTTTGTGGTCCTCCATGGCACGGATACCATGTCTTATTCATCCAGCGCGCTGAGTTTCTTACTCGAAGACCTCGGTAAAACTGTGGTCGGTCGCCCTTCCGTCTGTTCCAGATCGGTCCCGCAAGATTACTATCTGTCCTAGATTCTGACTGGCGCGCAAATATCCCTCTCCCAACTCCGAAACGATGCCGTAGATAATCTCCTTGGGGCATTGACTATCGCAGGACATTACATTATCCCAGGTGCTCTTGTATTCTCCGGCTCACGAGTGTATGTTCAACGTTCACAGAGTGTAGCGTATACTTTAACCACACTCTCTATCGCGGGAATCGAGTCTCAAAAATATCTTCCTACGATCTGAATGCTTTTCACAGTCCAAACTTTCCTCCTCTGGTCAACGGTCTGTCCCACGCGTCATAGGCCCACGCTCGCTGATTTTTTCATACCCTCCGATGCAGTGGGAATTGATATCGTGGTGAACTGGAACGAAGTGTTGAGGCAAACGAATTTGCGTCGCTTCAGAGCTCATAAAGGTCGCTTGGTTTTTTTTTCCACCGTGAGCTACACTGATTACCATTTGCATTTACAGAAATGAACCCTCACGTTGGTAAGTGATTAAACCAAATTGTGTATCTACTCCTCATCGCATACAGCCACTCTGCGCCTCTTCCCCGGAATGAGTGATACCACTGTCCGTGCATTTCTAGCTCCGCCGACCCGTGGTATCGTACTCGAGACCTTTGGCGCTGGGAATGCACCACAAAGAGCAGATCTAATGGCAGCTCTCAAGCAAGCATGCGATTCGGGCATTGTCATTGTTGCGATAACACAATGTTTGAAGGGATCCGTCTCCGGTACATATGAGACTGGTAGAATTCTGCAGAAGGTGGGCGTTGTTCTGGGCGGGGATATGACACCAGAGGTAATGCAACCCTCGAACTTGCGGCCCCAGTGCAATGCTGAGAGTTTGATAAATAGTGTGCCCTCACGAAACTCGCTTATCTCTTATCCAAGCCAGAACTCAGTGTCGATCAGGTTAGGGAACTGATCAGCATGCCACTACGTGGTGAACTCACCCGTCCCACACTTTCCCCCCCGACCCGACGGCCGACGGCTGCACCTGACCCACCGAGCATTCAAGGACTTCTAACGCAGCTTGTGCGACTCTCTGCCTCAAGTTCGCCGCATGCAATACCAAAGATCACCTTCTCTCCGTCCGTGGGAGAGGATGCTCAGGACGCTGCTGCGTCGTGGACCAGCACCGTCAGTGAGACAGTATCGACTGAAGCAGCCCTCCTCCCGTTGCTCATGCATCTCGCCGCTGCCCGCGATGATGTAGAGGGCCTAAAATTTTGCATGGCTACCGCGGCTATGTGGGAGGAAGAAGATATAACTCCAGGACTTGTTCCAGGTGGTATTGTGAATTGCCTTGAATCTGGTTCTGGTCGTTCTCCTCTACATGTGGCAGCACTTAATGGGAATATCGCCAGCATCATTTGGTTGCTAAGGTCTGGCGCACTCGTGCATTTCAGGGACACTCTTGGACATACTGCCTTGTATTATGTCAGTTCCTTCTCTTTCATGGCTTGCATGTTGCTGATTAGTCCCAACTTGTAGGCGGCTCGCCAACAACACAAGGTCATTGTAGATGTTCTTGTGGAGGCCGGAGCCAATCTTGGGGGCTCGGACTGTGAAGCTGGATATGCTGAGCTATCTCTGAACAATGCACTCAATTCTGGGGACCAACATGCCATTGAGACTTGGGGCAAAACGGGGATGAAAATGGTTGTTTAAGCCCAGTGCTAAAAGATCAGAAATACATGGTAAGGTATACGCATAAACTAACATGAACAGTTGTGTATGTTACAGCTGCGAGTCACCATCCCCAACTTCTATATCCCCAATATCAGATTCAGATTCGGATGGATCTCTTGTGGCATCTCTTATCTTTTCGCGAAGCGAGTTCAGGAACAAACCTTGCTGTGCACAAGCAAATGTAAACGACTCTGCCACGTATTCCAGTCCCTTGACAAAGGCTTCCGGTTCCTTGTCGAGATGTAAGGGAGTATATTTGACCCGGCGATGTATAAAGTCATCTTCGGATGCAGGTTCGCCATTCGGGCCTCCGAAACCATCGAATATACGCATGGTAAAGACAATGCCTAGCAGTAGGTGTGACTTTAATGAGCAGCGGCCGAGCACAGGACACTCAAGAAACCAACTTTTTTCGCCTATGCGTTCTCCTTCGATGTCGTCGGCCCGACGTACCATTTCATAGTACGTGTATATGCAGTGGAATATGATTTCAGGCTCTTCCGAGTCTGGTACATGTTCGAACTTGACATTCGTGACCAAAAGGTTAGACATGTCTTCGTAGAACTTGATCACTTCAGTCATCTTTGGGTCATCCGTGCCAAACGGTCGTTTAGGGTGTAAACGTGAATTCGGAGTACCCTTGGGTGCAGCTCGAGCAAGCAGTTCTTTCGATCTCTCGATTTCAGCGTCACGCTCACGGATGGCATCCTGTACTATTGCGATGTGTCGAGTTGGTGTTGGGTCAAAGAAAAAATGACAGTGGACTGACCTGATTGCTCTAGTTCTGCGATACGCTTGGTTTTTTCGTCAATTATACTCTCCTTCCCCTTGATAGCCTCGTGGAGGCGTAATATGTCTTGCTCTACCGCGTGTTTTTCCTCGTCGGCTGCTTCTCTTGTTAGAAAATGAAGCGCAACTGCTTGACCTGTGCGGGAGAGTGGCTCAACCCGCGCTAACTGGGAAGTAAGCTCTTTGATGAGGGCGTCCTGTGCTATGGCCAATTGTTATAATGCAACAGATCAACGGATCCCAACATACTTTTTGCACGCTCCTCGTATTGTAGTTGTAGTTGTTCGAGGACTTGCTCTGGCTCCGTCTTGCGTACTTTGAAAAGTTCTTCTAATTGCTTCGATAACACGTCACGCTGAGCCTCCAGCTGTAATCCATATCGTTAGGCTGCAGACAAGAAAGGAGTGAAAGAGGGGGCGTACATCTTTGGCTTTCTGTTTCCACCGGTCCAACTCCTTTTGGCTCTTCACCTCGGAAGCGTGGGTTTTGGAGGAACCTGATGTGGCAGGATGGGAGGTTGTTTGCACATTGACTTCGCTTTCCGCTTGATCCACCTCCATTGCGTCCTCCGGAGGTGGGAGCTTTTCAGCCGATTTTGAACTTGTCTTTTCTTGACCGTTCATAACTGTGGCTGACTTGTTATGGTGTTTGGCCTTTGACCCCGGCTTCACAATCACTGCGTCCACCGCAACGCCGTCGTTGTGGTCATTGGACTCTAGGCCGGTGGCCGGCACGCGTTTCGAGGAGGGTTTCTCTTGAGGCGCGTTGCTCGGTCGGGTCGGAGAACAAGCTCCAGTTTTCTTACGAGCCCTTGTGGTATCAGGGCGCCTTTCCCAGTTGTCTGCGAGACAGCTGTTTCAGATGAACGTCTTGCACTTGGTAAAGACGCGAACGTTCTTACTCATTTCATCTTCCGAGGACATGATGGTTGGAAGAGACAGAACAAGGTCATGTGAGTACATACCGTATGTAAACGTTCCCGCGTTCTCAGCGTCTATCTCTCGTCGATCAACCATGCAAGACTACCAGGTGGAGCGTGATGCACTGCTCAAGGCTGACAGAGCACTTCGTGTCGACCATGCACGCCCAAGCACCGTCTTGGAGAGCCAAGCAGACCAGATTATCCGCCGTGTCCGCACCCATGAAACTAAATCCGTATGGAGCGTGCAGCACGACGAGGTCCCGCATCCGTTCCCTGGAATGGAATTCCTCACTGGTTCGTACACTACACACCCTGGTATCGTGGACTGAGAGAATATCAGGTAAGAGCATCATCCAGAAGACGAAGCTCTTTCAAATCATTTCCAAGGTTTATCCTACCGCCCGGTTGGCTGGCTCGGGGCGCTAAATCTTTTCGTATTCCCGCAGATGCCCAAAGGAGCTCTACTCCATGTTCATCTTGACTTGACTGTTGGGGCGAGGACCTTGGTTGACCTCGCATCGCGCCACCCAGCCATTCACATCTCTTCCCCGGAGTTACTCACCTCAACCAATATGGCATCGATCCAGCCGAACCTGAGACCAATTCCCGCCCATTCAGTCATCGGCGGAGCGTCGCTTACGGATCCGGCATATCATCCCAATGCTTGGGTACCTCTCGCAACAGCCCGCAGAAATTTCTCTGAGACAATGGGAGGACCAGATGGATTCGATCGGTGGCTTATCAGCAAGATGTCTATCAATCCGAGTGATGCATACATCACCCATAATAACAATATTAGGGTGCGCACAGGCGGAGGGACATTGCTGGCACATCATGCTTACTCTGCTTAGATCTGGGATGTTTTCCGCTCTGCTGCAAAACTAACCCACGTTTGTCTTCCTCAAAGGTTGTCCCGGCTAAATTAAGGTGTTAATGGGCGATTAATGACTCCAGAGTCTTGTCTACTATTTTCCCATTTGGGGAGAATATGTCAGACACTTTCTCGAAGAAACTTTTCAGGATGGGGTGTCCTATGTCGAGGCACGGATCAATTTCAGTCCCAAGTAACTGGTACTGTTGCTTCATCGAAGTTTTGACCCTGGACACGCCCGTTCCCCAGATTCATGGTCGGCGCAAACGGGGAGGAGAATATACCGCATGTTGACTGGTTGAGGACGTTTAATCTGGTAGTCGATCAATTCAAGAAGGAGCATCCTGATTTCTTTGGTGCGAAGGTTTGAATTTTTTTTTCTGGATAGTTACGGATCATCGAGCATCCTTCTGTCAGATAATCTACACAGTTATTCGGGATTGCGATGGTGACACGCTGAAAGATCACCTAGACGACTGCATACGGATGAAACAAATATTCCCCGAATTAATTGTCGGTGCGGATTTTCGCTCTTTTCTTGCCGTGGACATGTTGTAAATCATTGCGGTGTGCTTAGGTTTTGACCTTGTTGGAGACGAAAATATTCTCCACCCCTTACACTATTACTTGGGCCAACTGATGGCCTTCAAGCAACAACAAAAGGAATTGGGAGTTGACATCCCCTTCATTTTTCACGCAGGAGAAACCTGCGGTGATGGTACGCCTGCTGACGAGAATCTTTATGACGCGATCCTACTCGGGACGAGGCGCATAGGACATGGGTATCATTCAATAGTCTGTTTGCCTTGCTGTCGGTTAACTCATGCACCGCAGATTTTCATTAGTAAGACATCCCACATTGATGCAGATATGCAGAGAGAAAGGAATAGCCTTGGAGATCTGTCCCATTTCGTGAGTTTTGACATTGCTCGGCAATCTGCAATGCTGATCGTTTGTCGTCAGGAATGAGATACTTGTAACGACTGAGCACTTACTTCGCCGTTCGTGACTTACGCTGCAACCGAAACAGCGTCTTACCGCTTCCATGCCCATGCATCCGGTGCCTATACTATTAAATCATGGAGTGCCGGTAGCCCTTAGTTCCGATGATCCCGCCATGTTTCAGAATATGGGCCTCTCCTTTGATTTTTATCAGGTAAAACGATGTTTATTTCAGTCCACGGACGACACTGAAACTATGTCAGGTCCTTGTTGCGAGTGAGGTGACAGGTCTCTTGACGCTTGGTCATCTCGCTCGTGACAGCATCATGGTTCGCATCTCCTTCCCCCAGCCTCGTAGGAGTAATCATTTCCTCGTTTAGTATTCCATGCTAGGGGGATCTGAGAAGAAACAGCTTTTGGAATTATGGGAAACCCGATGGGAGGAGTTCATCAAGGAATTGGTCGCTGCAAACAGAAACTGAAGCTGGGCCTCATGATGAAGCAGGAAGTAGGCTGCACATCTATTGCGCAGTGATGACTTGCATCGCGCGAACCAAATTATTCGTTTCTTCTTACCGGTGTAATCAGTAGATTTTCCGTAACAAGATAGAGCAACTTGACTATCTTCAAGTACAGTATATACTAAAAGTGGATTATGAACCGACCCATTTCCTTTGGCACCGGTCCGAGCCATTGCGAACGATCATTATGTCTGCTCTCGAAGACTATCTACAGAACCGTATCAACCTGATCAACGAAGATCGCGCGCTTAGAACTGACCATGACAGCACGAAACATTCATCTTCTGCAGAACTCCGAGCAGATCAAGTAGTAAGGGCCATTCGCGCTATGGAAGCCGAGACTGTGTGGGGTGTTGAGCATGACGACGTTCCCCACCCATTTCCTGGCATGGAATTCTTGACAGGTAGAATTGCACAATTTTATAGCTTGATACGTAGATTTGCAACGTCCTTTCCACAGGGAAGAAGATTATAATGAAAACCAGGCTTTTCAAGATCCTACGGACCGTGAGCAGCATTGTTCATAGAATGTCAAGTACCCAGTAACTTGTTTCGCGAGTACAGATGCCAAAAGGCGCACTGCTACACGTCCACCAATATGCGACAGTCGAAGCCGGTTTCCTCCTGAAGCTTGCCCTGCAGCAACCTGCCATTCACATCCGCTGCTCAAATGTGATCAGTAACTCGACTATCGTCGGAATGCTGCCTGAGATCAGGCCCATTCCGAGGGAAGAGTACACGAATAACTGCGGGATTACCGATGCAGCGTATGTGCCAAATACATGGGTAGACATACGGATCGCCCGGGAAACGTTTGATCCCTCTCTTGGCGGTCCAGAAGGTTTCGATGAATGGATCATGGGTACTTTTGTAATCAACCCGAGTGAAGCGTATGGATCGCACAATACCCCGAACAAGGTAAGGCTTGCCATACTCTGGACTTTGGATCGTTGGCCGGACGGTATTGGTCAGATCTGGCAGAAATTTCGAAGTACGTTCGCGGTGACCGACGTGAGTGTCGACCAAATCCAGGCTTGCCGAGCACCTCAACGGAAGAGCAGCCCATCATCAGATATATGCCGATCCAGAAGCCCTACGTCCGGGAATTCATCATGTCATCGATAGCGGATGGTATCTCATACATAGAATCACGTTACAACTTTAGCGCCGAGTAAGCAGACATCTTCCTAGCCGTCTTGTGGATGCATCAGTTTATCGCCTGGTCTTGTTCAAGTTACTTGGTTGCCGAGGACGGGAAAACCAAGCTTCCCATCCGCGAATTGTTCCTGTTGCTTGACAGCTTGGTCACGGAAATTAAGGCTGAACTGAGACAGCAGGGGAGAGAAGACGAGTTCGTTGGATTCAAGGTAATGAGCAAATCGATATTACAACTGGATGCTGATCGAGCGTTGCGGCAGGTGATCTATACGGTTCTGAGAACTATATCTTGCGAGGAATTGGACTTTGAATTGAAACGCTGCGTTGAGTTCAAGCGTGAATTTCCACATCTCATCGCGGGTAATCACCGATCGATTGTGCTAGTCTGGGAGGCTGACAGCATTATTTCGCAGGTTTTGACCTTGTAGGGCAGGAAGATACCAATAAGCCACTCATATACTACGCCGAATCACTGCTGCGATTCATCGAGTACCAGAAACAGGAAAACGTACACATACCGTTCCTGTTCCACGCCGGAGAAACCCTTGGAGACGGAACGATGGCGGACATGAACTTGTATGATGCTATCCTGCTTGGAGCCAAGCGCATTGGACACGGGTAGGCCGTGAGCGTACAGGCCATGCGCAGAGGATGATTATCAATGCAGATTTTCTCTGGTAAAGCACCCAAAGTTGATGGCCATGTGCCGCGAACAGAAAATTGCGCTCGAGGTGTGCCCTATTTCGTGAGCAAGTTCTCGCATCTCTGAAAAACATTGGCTGAATGGAATACCAGGAACGAGATTCTGGTGAGTGGTACGTGCCGGGGGTTGGCCCGACGGACCTGATCTGCACAGCGCCTGACATCGTCGATGGCGACACATCCACTTCCGGTGCTCATGAGCCAAGGGGTGCCGGTCGTGCTAGCGTCGGACGATCCGGCGATGTTCAACAGCATGGGATTGTCGTTTGATTTCTACCAGGTACGAATGTCTCTCGGAGCGCTGAGCACGCCTGACGATCGCAGGTGTTGGTGGCGTCGGAAGTGACGGGTCTGATCACACTCGGACGGCTCGCGCGAGACAGCATTACGGTAGTACACGGTTTGTCGAGCGCTGCGGTGGACTGACGCTACGTACAGTACTCTACGCTCGAAAGGGAGGACAAGGAAAGGGCGTTGATGGGATGGGATCGACGTTGGAACGGGTTTATTGAGGCTGTGTCGTTTTATTGTGACGTGTTTACGTAGGTCGTTTGAGGGAACCCTCGTCCGCTCGTTCTGTCTGATTTTTGAGTGTGTCGATCACGACGAGGTTTGTGTAAGGTATGTTCGTTTCGTTCTTCTTTGGCGATTACCCAGCTCGATTCCACCATTTCCTCACCTCCTACCACCCTTCCCCCTCAGAAATCCGTCCTTCCGCTCAGTACAAATCATCCCCCATATCATCATCACTCTCAAGCCCTCATCTCCAAACTCACATCTCATTCTTGTTCTTTGGCTGAATTCGTCATGGCAGAAGTTGACTTTAACCGAAAGCGGTCCCGTTCCCCTTCAGATTCGGACGAAAAAAAGCATCACAAGCGTGCAAATACAGGCGCTACGGCATCCCCGGATGACTTACGAGTCCAGAAGACCCAAGATCCCGGACTACCCCCCCATTCGTCTATGACTCATGATGTCAATATGGCAGAAGGCCCCGCATCTGTAGCAGATACGACGGCGTCCACTCCCTCACCCAAACCCTCGTCATCAGACAATAAAACGGGAGATTCCCGTACCAGGTCGGACGAGGCTGGAAGGTCACATGGAACCACCGCCGGAGTACCCTCTTCTTCCGGTGCCCCTCCCCCTCCTTCAGCGATGATTCATATGCGTTGCTTGATCGTCACTCAAGATGCCTCCATCATTATTGGCAAGGGCGGTTCACATGTCAACGAGATCCGCGACAAGAGTGGTGCACGCGTCATGGTTTCAGAGAGTATTCCTGGAAACCCAGAGAGAATTCTCAACGTCAGCGGACCACTGGATGCAGTGTCCAAGGCAAGTACCCGGTCCCGTTCTGGCTCGAATCAACCTCACAGATTTTGCACGGCCAGGCCTTTGGCCTCATTGTGCGGAGAATCAATGACGAACCCTTTGATGTCCCATCGGTTCCTGGCAGTCGTGCAGTCACCATTAAATTCATGATTCCCAACTCCCGTATGGGGTCAGTGATAGGCAAGCAAGGGTCCAAAATTAAGGAAATTCAAGACGCCAGCGGCGCTCGGCTGAATGCAAGCGAGGGCATGCTCCCCGGCTCGACCGAAGTAAGCATCGTGTACAAAAGAAACTTTGGCATCAATGCCTCATATGTGATTTAATAACCACAGCGTGTCCTGAGCGTGGCGGGAGTTGCGGATGCTATCCACATCGCGACCTATTATATCGGCAATATACTCATCGAGGCACAAGAGCGCATGCCATCGACCAGTCATTCGAGCTATCGTCCCTCGAACTACAATCGACGTCCACCGTATACTGGTTCATCCTATGTGCCGGGTTACTCGTCACATCACCCATATGCTCCGTCACACAACCCACCCCAACAGTTGCAAACACAGCAAATCTATATTCCCAACGATCTTGTGGGATGCATCATCGGGAAGGGTGGTAGCAAAATTAATGAGATAAGGCATATGAGCGCCAGCCAGATCAAAATCATGGAGCCTGGTGCTGGCCTCAACGGCGCTCCGTCATCTGGTTCGGAAGGTGAAAGGCTGGTAGTGATTACTGGGCAGCCGGCCAATATCCAAATGGCGGTCCAATTGTTGTACCACGTACGTGCATGTTTCCAGTCTCGTTTGCCGTGTTGACACCTGAATAGCGATTGGAACAAGAGAAACAAAAGCAACTCCGGGCTTCGGCTTCATCCTCTTGAGGTCACTCCTGTATGTGGACCTTGCGGGGGGGTTTTTTTTTCACCTTTTCCTCCACGCTTGTGGCATTTGGTTGTCGAGCAGGTCGATTATTCGTTTCGGGATGCATAGTTTTGTGCCCATGAGACCGTGTTTGTTTCGCTGCACTGAAGAGGCTGCGTCCATAGTTGGTCAAAATGTTTACGTAATATTAATCGCTCTTGCTCGAATCGACCGGGTCCGCTTCAATTTGCTGAGCGCGATGTCGTCCGTGCTGAGAGCGCAGAAAGCCAACGCTGCAAAAACCGACGTAAAAATCAAAAGCAAACGCAAGGCGGACGACATGGACGCCGACGATGAGGCGCCAGTCCAGCCAAAAAAAAGGAACAAGCAACGCGTACTGTTGCTCTCCTCTCGAGGCATCACCCACCGGATGAGGCATCTCATGAGTGATCTAGAAGCTCTCTTGCCTCATGCGAAAAAAGGTGTGTCGTCGTGTTAAACCATGCTGTTGACAAGGGGTCACATCGGCCCTTTCGTAGAATCCAAGCTAGATTCGAAATCCCAGCTGCATCTCCTCCCTGAATTAGCAGATCTTAATAACTGCAACAATACCGTGTACTTTGAAGCGCGAAGGCACGAGGATCTTTATATGTGGGTAGCGAAGACTCCCAATGGACCCAGCGTAAAACTACACGTACAGAATGTGCACACGATGGATGAACTAAAGATGACGGGCAATTGCCTCAAAGGGAGTCGAGGTATACTGAGTTTCGACAAGACATTTGACGAGACTGAGTGGGGCAAACTGACGAAAGAGATCTTTACACATGTGCGAGGGTCGGTCTTACTCGATGGGTCCATCTAACCGAATGGTTGTCAGGTCTTTGGTGTTCCTCCCTCGGCTCGAAGAGCGAAACCATTTATCGATCACGTTCTAACGTTCTCTATGCTCGACAACAAGATTTGGTTCCGAAACTTTCAGGTTAATTCCGCTTGTTGGCATATCTTACACGGTATTTGATACTTTTGCACGCCAGATCCTTGAAAGAGACCCTCAACAACCCAATGGGCCCCCAAGCACATCGTTGGTCGAGATTGGTCCACGATTCGTGTTGACTCCGATTCGGGTGTTTGAGGGTGCCTTTGGCGGCATCACCGTCTACTCTAATCCCGGTTTGTCGTGAAATCCTGGTTTTAAAACGCCATCTCTGACAGGAATGCCAATCTTGCAGAATTTATCACTCCAGCGGCGATAAGGAGATTGGTGAAACAAAGCAAAGGTGACAAATACGGCAAGCGAAAGGACGCACAACAAGACTACGCACGGCGGCAGGCGCTTCGGCGGAAAGAAGAGGATGCGTTGGCGGTGTCGAAGGTATTTGGATGAGTGGGATTGGGTTATCCGTTACGAATACCGCTCGAACACTGTAAAGTTTGCGAATTCGATGGTTGTTGCTACGTGATGAACGTGGAACTGGACTGGGAGGACAATGGAGATGTCATCCAATCTCCCGCGCTGCCATTGAGCAAGCGAGTTCTCCATTGTCCTCCTACCTGGGCCACATTGCCGGTCCCTTTGTGCTCCCGTAAAGGCAACTAACCAGTTTGTGAAACAATCAGAGAAACTCTTGCGCGGTGCCAGACCGTGGAGTCCGCTCAATCAAGGTGCGCTGCCAGCCGTAACTCAATACCGTGCGGTGATCAGACCAGGCAACCCGCTGGTCTGTCCACCTTTGTCCCCCCGTCTAGGTAGCCGAGTGGCATGTACTCATATATAACAAGTCGTGGCGCACGCAACGCCCCAAGCTAATTCCCCTGACCTTCTGACGAGGGTGCATTCTCTGCCTCGCACAGATGTCCTTTACACTGGCCATTCACCCATTCTCAGACGTCCTCGACATGTACGGGGATCCGGATTCATCGTAAGAGAGACCGCTTTGTTTTCTGCTGTCATGGGTTTCACCATATGTTATTAGATCGACATTCTCTCTTTCAGGTCATGTTTCTGTCTCAATCACCTCTCCTTCACGACTCGTCCGACGACGACCAACTAGGCACATTCTGTTGCAATCCTTGACCATCACCTTTGAAGGCCAGTCAGAAACAGTCTCTCCCGGAACTGGATATGTTCCCATTCGTCTCTGCTCGATTACACACGAGTTACTGCCTAGCGAACCCGTGGACCTCTCAAACGAAGATCACGAGGACTCTGATAAGCCTTGCTTGTGGAATGTTGTTTTCGATATCCCCATTCCTGGCTGGCTACCAACCACTTCGATCTATGGGGATGCCTCGCTGAAGGCAGCCGGAACTTCGTACGCTCTGTATGCCACTGCAACCTTCATCGACAATGGTCATTCTTCATTTTCTTTCGCGAACATTTGTGGCCCGGTCCGTGCTCGTACGCGCACCGTCGATGCGCATCGACACCCAATCACTCTTCGGCGCTTCGTCGAACCTCAACATGGGTCCTCTAGCTTGTTCCAGATGTCCGTCTATCTTGTGGACGCAAGTCGCTCATCCAATTCAGAGGATTCGTCTCGAAGATGTATCCCAAGCGAGGTTTTGGAAAAAATTCAGGTTGTCGCCAGCATACCGAGTGCGACAGCGATGGATGAGGCCTTTGTTCCCTTTATCTTACGCATCTGCGGGAAAGACCTGGACGACTCTGAGCGGGAACGATTAAGGATAACAGAATTTTCCGTTGATGTAGAGCAGGTCGAAGTGTATAGGTTCGGCTCCACCCACACCGCGCTAGCTTGTGTCTGATGCTCACTCGACAGGAAAAACTGGAATCGAGGCTATGTCGACCGGTATCCCATCCCCCCGCGAAGCCAACAACCTCCTCGTGTTCCGCTGCGAAACCCTCATCCCGTCCAGACCCTATATAACGCCGGCTTCCTCGGGACATTTGGATCAAGGGTCAAACGATCTTTTTCTATTCTCGCCCCCACTGAATCGGGCAGATACGTCATTTCTAGGGACGCTCCTACTTTCACTCTGGGCCGTAGCCCATCTTCTGGGGACCACTGGTATACTTTGGAGACCAAGATTCCTATTGTTACAGAACCCCATATGCGCGATTGGGCGGGTAAACGGAAACGACGGATCACGGAGAGCAGTCCGCTTTTCAGTGTGGAACACCTTATGCAAGTTGTCATTTGTTGCGAGTATGACCCGGTCGATTCGGGAGAGACGATACTCGAACGTCTTCATTTTTCCCTGCCAATGAAGCACGTCAACGTACCCCAAGTTGTGATCCCTTCGAGAGATGCTGTGGAACTCCGGTGTGAAGACGTGCAGAAGAATTTACCTCACGGCCAAACTCTTCCAGCGTACGCACAACTCTTTTACCCGAATGGTGAACAGAAGCTGGACTACTCGATCCCCCTGCCCCTCTACGAGCCGCCAACAGCGTCTTTATCTCCAGCCAATGCCACCCAGCATTCTCCACTAGACACTCACGTTCGCTTGTGATGTTGATTCTTTTTGGCTTTCGGGCCGCGCCGATTCAGTCCGCATTAACCATCCTTTCTCTGCCTTCGAAGTTCCTCTTTGCAAGCGGTATACAGTTTTAGTAATGGATATTGTAACCCTAGCGCCAGTCATTAGTACGATTTATATCGCCGACCTTCCGCGTACTTGTTACGCTAGCTAGTGCAACTTGTAATACGACTTCGAGCATCCCTCGTGCCAGACATATAAAGAAGTTTCCCCTTCAGCACGTCCAAAGCGCTCCCACTTCCTCGAGGTGACCTACGGTATTGGAGTCAACTTCACCTTTCTTTCGTCCACTTGCCAGGTCTCTACAGGACCATCGCAGTTGACGATCCAAATCTCCGTACCATCGAAACCCGACACACTAACATCGCCGCATTGCAGTGAGATGAACTGCGCGTCGGTGGTCCGGTTAACGACACCCGTGTCTCTCAACGCCTGTGCTGTCCGATCGCGATCGTTCTTGTCTTCATCCGCGATGTAACACAACGACAGGTGAGGGAACCTTGGCGCGCTGGGTTCAAGGCCGTGACGACGCAGGTTGGTCGATATTTGATTCTGGAGGTTGATGAGCTCCTGCGTTGGCTGGATGTCGATGAGCACAGAGCGAAAGTAGTGGTCACCGACGACGAGGGACTGGAAATTGGCACGGATCGGTTGCTGGTTCTCTGGGACTGCTGCGAGGAGTACGCTTGGGATCCCGAGATTCGAGAACGGAACCGTTACGAGAGTGATGTGGGGCAGGAGAGCGGGATAAGAGCTCGGGGAGAGAGCCTGGTGGTCTATCGATGGGCGTTTCGGGAGACCAGCTTTGATCACGTCCATCTGCGGTCCCGCAGGAACGAGCCAGAGAGAAACGCCTGAAGAGAACGGCATAAGACTCTCAATCCTGCCGATATGTCGACCTGTGCGCACCCATCGTTTGAACTGTGAACTGGTCGGGGAGGAGTCTAGTATGCTGAGCCCAAGTCGCATAAACTAGATCGATGTGAACAAACTTTGAGCACAAATAATTTAAGTTTTCGATGTCCTAGTGATAACACCTCCCGACTAATACGTTACACCCATCGGTCACTCGGAGGACTCGCGCGGTCCCAGGCTCACCCAACTGCTTCCCACACCGGTGCTCTCAAGGTCACCATCGTTACTTTCCACCTCCGTGTCGGAGACCACCCCTTGCTCTTCGACATCAGCATGTGACTCGGGAGCTACTGGACCCTGCGAAACCGTGGGGGCTTGTCCAACGGAGTGATGTAATACTAAAGGAGCTCCATGACCCCGAGCAGTCTCTGGGTGAGAGGGGGGCGTTGCAGGTCTGACAGTCCGACTATTGCTAGGGCTGGCCGAGGGAGTTGATGAAGGTAGAAGATGACTCCGAATGTTCACCAGGAAGTGGGGAAGAGCCAGAAGAGTATCCAGGAGTACGGGAGGAAGATACGACGCAATCGCGTACGTCCCAGCTGACAAAATAAAGTATGAAATGAGCCGATGGACGGGGCGATCTGGCGAGGGACTTACCTCCTGCCCCGAGAGAAAACCTATCGCCTCGTATCCAGTCCTTGAGCTTTTCATATAGGAGACCGAGATTGATACCGAAAACGGCCTTTTCAGAATATCTCGCTTTAGTTCCAGCACTGACCACGCCGACAAGACTGTCGACAAAAATAGACACATCCACTGGCACACGCGAAACCCGGGTCTCCTTGAGTGTGCTGAATGCCGTCCCATAAGTGGCCTTCTCCGAAGGTGTCCAATCATCCATATCGGCTCTAAGACATGAATCGCTCGCGGACGAGCCGACTGCCCCTACATCAACGGTCACGATACGGATCGTGGCCATCCCTTGCGCGACCGCAATTTCCCGACGGAGAACATCGGCTGCGCGGAGAGTTGCGGCAGCGCTCATGGCACTCACACTTCCAAACGGCAGACCCACACGTGCGTCAGCAGCTGGCAAACACAGAATGATCGACTTGTGACCGCGTGCGCGTGATGCGTCCGTACGGAGCAACGGCAACAACGCCTGGATTGTTTGAAGTGGTGCAACGTGCGTGGAAAGGAGATGCGGAAGATAGGTACTACGCAAGGAGATTTGCTCGAATGGTGCCGGTGCACAGTGCATAGGGGTTGTTGACATGGTCAACAACGATATCACGGAATGCACGAGTGGATGGTGTGGAGTAGGTGCGTGCGGGTCGCCAGCAGCGGTTATAGGAAATCGTCGAGACAGAGTGGATGCCAATGACCGGAGGAAAATAGGGATTGTCCCCGGCTAGCATGAAATGATCGGGCAATCTCTTTAGAGGGGATAACGAGAGCGTACCTCGTTGGGGTCTAAGACGAGTGCGCGAACGTACCCATGGCCCTTGCTTTCGATGTCACTGACTGAATCCAGGGAGGAAACGCTAGTGATGACGATATAACCTTGCTTTTCAAATTCCGTGATCAAAGGCAGTCCCAAAGGATGGTCACCACCCAGAATGACTTGACGACATGTCAGACCGTCGCCGTAAACAACGCGGGGGGGGGGGGGACCTACCAATAGCCTGACGTTTTTCGGATTGCGGGGCCGCCACCTTGGCCCGCCCCTTTTGAGA
>JBBPLN010000146.1:0-37822 GCA_038089815.1 Sutorius eximius | reverse complement strand
CTCGGAGCCTTCTCCTTCTGTGGGGGTGAGCTTCGCACTCGCGTCGCAGGCTCCTTCCGTATGGGTAAGCAGCTTGCTCGTCCCCACAGTGCTGCGGGCCGGAGGCCCTCCGGGGCTTCGCCCACATCCTCACTCCTACCACATACATACCTACTAATATGTAGTATGTACACCATGTGCCCCTCGCCCACGAGCCACCGTGCGATCGAACTCCACGGAGACTTGGAAGCAAATCCTAAGTCGTTGAAAATAGCACCACTGGGCTGGAACTAAGAACTGGTTCCTTCCGTGTACCACAAGCAAGTTCAAGCTACTTAGCCGCAGTCGACCCCCGCTCCGTTCTCTATTTCAAACTGTAGTGGTAATGACACTTCTACTGGGGAACAATTGAGCTTTGGAATTCAGCCCCAGCCTGTGTCTACACGGGGTCCGGCAGGAATGGTGGAATCATTCAACAACTCTGCACGCTTTGACTCCGATCAGATGGCCCAGGCATAAGTAACAGCAATACCACGATCCCGACCCGATAGATAAGACTAACCCATAGCTGGGCGTTCTGCGGCTGGCCCCGCCCTCGTGTCCATGATGTGACGGCAGACACAGGTTGACGGGCGTATCAACTTGGTTAGGAGAACAGATCTGGCTGAAAAATAGGACGCCGGGTGGAATTAGGATCATATTGTTTGGAGGCTTACTTGCGGTCAGTCAACTTGACTATTATGGCTAACTTGTAAATGCGATGAACTCTAAAAGCGGGGCCATAAGGTCGCAGTGTACCAAGCGGTGGCATCACGGATGTTGTAATAGCGCGTGCGATTCTTCTCAGCTGCCAACCGTTGCAGTAAAACCCAAGGAAGTGTGTACCTGGGTCGACCTTATCGCTTCGGACCATGGTCATCTGCCGAGGTAAAAATAATCCTTGATAGGCCCCTCCCACAGCTCCCAGGCATATCGGCGCAGTCAGCTCTGAATGGATCCGTCCCGTAAATAATGTCAAATAGGTGGAACAGAGGATAAAATGTTGCTCGAGTAACCGTCAAATCCATCATTCATAAGTATCACCAAGCACTACATCATGAACACTGTGCGTACCTATCCCCTTGACTCTCAACGGTCCGAAAGTTGACCGAGCGTATAGATCCTGTCTATCCCTGTGAACCAGAACGGCGCAGGCTGCGGAAGCGCTTCTTGCAAGGGTGGCTCATCGTGCGTGTGGTCCGGTGTCCTGGATTCCTGTCTGACTCTCCCCAGGTGCCAATGCAAACCGGGTGAATGCAAATGTTAAACGTGTCTCATTTGAGCGACTCGAGACATAGCGGTGGAAGTATTGCAGTGACGATAGGGTGTACTTTTGTGTATGCATATCGGCAAGCGTTGAACGTAATGATATGAACGTTGTCAGCGTTTGAATAGTTCGTGGACTGCGTACTTGGTGTGTTCGGGTGGAGTTCACCAAACAATCTGATGTAAATTTATATTCCCTAGCCATCGTGAGGTGGATCAAGAGGCATGCAAATTTACTGTGATTCAACATCTATGAGGAGCGGAGTTAGCTTGACCGCACGTCCGCCATGCGGGGGAAGCACGGTGGATCACGTGAGGACCTGTCTTGTCTGAGAACTTTGCATCTACATGTCCAGGACAGGTTGTCGCACAGCCCTCCCCTCGGGCTTAGACAGAACGGGGGATCTGATCACTCCCTCTATGCTCTGAGCGAGCCCCGAAAATGTCATGGCCATAACAATTCCGGTGCCGCGGTTAGCGCAGTTCATTATGTCTGGGTGCTGGGTGGGTAGGCCTCATGTAGGATTGATGGGGTGCGGATCGGTGGGAAGCTTCGGTGGTCCCGTTGGGAGCGAGGTTCACTTCGTGTAACTAGAGTGCAATGCGTGTGTTGTGAAAGGGTCAGATGCCTCATAATCCAATAGATCACTCGATCAACAGTGCTGCAAATAAATTGCAGTGTTGGTGGGCGTCAAGGATTTCGAGTACCCACCGGTACAGCACCGTCCATGTCGGGGTGTGAGGACTAAGCTATCCCTTCATTTCACATAAACCGTCATGATCGGGGATGCGAACTGTTGAAAGACAGTGTTCGGAAGTCGGTCATTGGTCACTTGCGATGGTTCCTGTCGAGACCGTCCTGTGTAGAACGGCTCAACAAGGTAGAGAAGGGTGCATGATCAACAGAAATTCACTACTATAATTGTACGCGTAGCACTCGCATGGCAGAGTTCTGGACTGAAGGTTAGCAAACACTTGTCGGGCTCTGAGGGTTGTACGCTCGGCATGCCGAACGCATACTTGGGTAGATTGACATGGGTGATATGTCGGTCGCGAATCGCAACTGGCGAAGCCTCCATAGTCAACGCAAAGAGGCTGCTGCGTTTTACCAGCTTCGATGTGCAGTGTCAGATGACGTCTCGAAGGTGGAGCTGCTCGATCTGATTGTTTGGGTCCGGGGGACTGTGCTCGGACTGCTGGCACGATGTGGAACGACTCTCAGAGGTGTGAAAGTTTTTGAACTCATTCGTATGGTGTTATTTATCATTACCTGAACACACGGCTTCAACCTGGCGCAAAATTACTACCATTGTGACGTTCCTCTTCGATCTCCGTTGAAACTTGAAAACAAATACCTTGTGACGTCGTGCTGGGTCTGGGAGCTTGGCTGTGAGCTCCATTTCTACGCTTCATGCCAGTGGAGCTGCGAGCCTCCTGTCGTCCGTGTGCCACGCAGCAGATGCAAGCGGCACTGGCAACTACCATCATTGTTACTTGGCTCCATATTGGTACGTTCCACGGATGAACCTTGTTCTAGTTGTCGTCACACCAGACGTAATGCTGACACACAAACATCCTGATAGGTGGATTGAATTAGACATGGAGACACGTATATCTAGGACCCAACTCTGACCCACATGATTGAACACGCGCCGGGGACTGTTTCCCCTAGACACACACTGCGGGTTCACGCTCATCTCACTCGATACCTATGTCCAGGGTGAGTACCAACCAGAGCGCTCTCGGCGAACCCGACGAGTCGACACGGCTCCTGCCAGACGAGGAACGTGGGGGCAATTATTTGTCGTCACAAACCAGACGCCCAACGCCCCTCCCTAAAACTCAGCTTGGTGCCCTTGTCGCTGTCCGCATTATCGATCCTATCGCCTATACGCAGATATTTCCATACATCAACCAACTCCTCGCCGACCTGCGTGTCGCTGAACCAGAACAGGTCGGATTTTACAGTGGGTTCATCGTGAGTGCGAGTCAATCGCCGCAGGCGCCCAGACTGGCTGATGCGGTTTCGCCCTTACGAACATGTTAGGAGAGTGCATATTCTCTTGCGCAGGTATTTTCTGTGTACCAGTTGGGTAGATTATCGGGTACGTGGGTGATAGAATGTAACCAGTTGTGTGTTTGACATGATCCGTCTTTCGAAAAGATATTATTGGTCGGCGTCCTGTCGTGATATTCGGTCTTATCGGCATCGCGGTGACGACGATTGGCTTCGGGTTGTCCACTTCCCTCGTCACTCTCCTTGGATCACGGATCCTCGGTTGGTTTTCCTTTCGTCACTGTCGCCTGTGATTCGATCCATATGGCCATATTCCAGGTGGGCTGGTGGGGGGGAACATTGCTGTCTTCCAGTCAATATTGGTTGAGATCACCGATGAAACCAACCAAAACATCGCAGTGCCGATATATAGCCTCGCATGGTCGGCAGGAACTGTTATCGGGTGGGTTTTTTTCGTGCTGTTTCGCTCGACCGGAGATTGACTCTTTCGGGTTTGTAGACCACTCATCGGTGGCACATTTACAAATGCTCCCTCTCAGTACCCAAAATATTTTTCATGGTCTGTTTTCGTGGACCGTCCCCATCTTCTGCCTTGTGTCATAAGTGCTATCTGTGCGCTTGTAGGTTCAGGTTTAGGGTATTTTCTCATAGAAGAGGTCTGTGCCAATGAGAGGTGCAGAGGAGATAAATGTTCACCTCTTGTTTCTTGTTCCAACAGACGCTTCCAAGTAAACGAAAGGAACCTGCGTGTGGAATTCCTGATAGCAAGTCATCCTCATCGGACGTGGGCTCAGATACAACTGAGACTGGGTCTGTGAGCGCGAAGGCACTTCTCGCTATACCCGCCCTACGGGCATTAACACTCTCTGGGCTTGCGCTGAGCTTCTTGAGCTCGGCGTTCGACGTTGTCTTCACTCTCTTTTGCTACACGCCTATCAACGCGGGGGGTCTGGGTCTTCAGGTGGGTCTCCAGTTACGTCGGACACTCGTGTGGGTCGCAACTCTTTCCTTTGTTGCCACCCCTCGGTGCCTCGGTGGACCCTTCTCCCTTTAATGATTGCTTTCTGATTTATCCCCTCTTGTTCCTAACATTTTTGACAGCCCTCAACCATCGGCAACTTTCTCGCATTCGCAGGTACACTCGCTGTCCTTCTTCGGCTGGTCGTCATGCCATACATCCTGCACCGATTCGACTACGCCACGACATACAACACGTGTATGTATCTCTGGCCTATTACGTTCGCATCCCTCCCATTACTTAATGTACTGGCTCTCGACCACCCACCCTCGCACTCCGAGCTGTCCTCATCGGCTGCGACATCGGCCGGGGTGGGAATCTGGATCGGACTCGCTCTCGTTCTCGGATTATCAAAAGTCGCCGCGATCCCGTACACGCTCACGATGCTCCTCATCAAACGACACGCTCCAGTTTGGTCTACACCCGAACCCACGCCCATCAACAACGCCGAGACCGACCCCGGATTCCGTTCCGTATATAACCCTGGAGCAACTGATACTGGAAACGGAAATAGAGCCGGGACTGGGACTGGGCCCGTGGCAACAAAGGGAACGACGACAGGGTCGGTATCAGCTCTCGGCCAAAGCAACGGTCTCGTCCAATTGGCCATGTGTCTCGGGCGCGCGGTCGGTCCTGTCGTCGTTAGTATGCTCTTTACGGCGCTCAATGGATCGGCATGGGCGAGACGATGGGGCATTGGGTGGTCGTGGTCAATCATCATGGTGTGTTTTTCTGTGGTGGGCGCAAGAGTGACGAAGGGGGTCCGATGATCCATGATCCGTGGATTGGAGTACGGAGGGACAATGTTCTGGATGGGCTATGTGCGTATAGATTGATGCCTGGGGCCAGAAGGCCGGCTTGCCGGTTGAGTTCGGTCACACATACTTTTGGACAAAGCGGTGTTGGTTGATGACTACTCAGCAACGTGTACCTGCTTTGCGGTTCGTCAGTCGCACGGCGAACCCTCTATGAATAGAGATCTCTGATTCCATGCTCTACTTCGATGAAATGAAGCTTGAGAAGACACGATCGAACCAAGGTTTTACCTGACGGCAACTGGCGGGTTTGAAACACTTCATGATACAAACGAAAATGGTGCAAACATGATCAGATTGGACGAGCCGCCTTACGTCTGACAGCGTACACCATATATAGCACAAAAGGACCGACACCGCCCGACACCAATACACACGCCAAGAAGATGACCCATGGCAGGGCGCTCCGAAACACAGAGAAACTTCATAGCCACCAGGAATTTATGAGTTGGAACGGAAGGCGTCAGCCTGGACGTTAGGCGTTTAGTGCTTGCAGTCACCGCACTTGCAGGTGCAACTAAATCGAAAAGGAAAAAGTCAGGACAGGCAATCAAGTACGAGGTCCACCCGTTAGCGGGAAATCTAAGACGTACGTAGAGGTGCAGTTGCAGGTTTCGGCGCCGGAGCAGCAGGCTTCGTTAACAGGGATGGAGATGACCTGGAAGAACGCCCGCAATGTGTCCATCACACCACAACGTCAACAACGCATGAAAGAAAGAGAAGCAGACCATCACTCACGGTCTGCATGATGCTTTGCGTGAGGAGATAGAGCGAGTTGCTAGAATGTGTATGGGCTGGAGAATGAAGACCTCCAGCTAAAGGAAGGCAGATTTTATACGTCTCGCAGACCCTTATTTGGTGTATCTCCTAGGGCAAACGCCGCAGGTGGCAACCCCCCACTATCGGGTGATATTTGGTCGACCCCCGCCTATCAACCAACCTCAGAGATACTATGCCAAAATAAGATGTTGATGGCGAGCGTGTTGTGGTCTGTTTCATTAGAGACGTCCGAGAAAGATTAAGAAAAGTCGAAAGTTCAAGGGACAAAGCAATGCACGGAGATATGCGATAAGACGATCTGTTCGTCACGGAAGCACAGCGGGATACGCCGGTTGGCGTCCATCGATGATCTTGCGTGCGCGCGCGCTGTAGTGGGACGATCGCAACTGACTCGGATTCTTCTCTGCGTTCCGGTGTTGACTGGATGCCTCATTCCTGGGTGGGCGACCCCATTTCCGCTTTCTGGTGACTCATTCATACCGGACCATGTTTGTTCAGCGAGGGTCAGGAAACAAGAGCACACAGCCCACCTACGCGCTTCAGTAATATTGATGGAAAATTGTGCGTGAAACCTGATAACATCGTATTGGGTTAATGAGAGAATGTTGATAAGGACTTCCCCACGGAGAATCATGGACGGTTTGAGAAACTCCACACTACCATGCAACCAAGACTTACAAGAGTCGTGCAGTCGTCCCTCGTCCTTTAGGGATCATTTGACCAGATGTACGTTAATTAACGTGGCGTGTATGCTGTCATAGATCCACGCCCACGCGCATCAGATCGGTCAGGGCGATGTGGATACGGTGGGGAGCCGTCCAGAAAACACCCGAACACTGTTCATCTGATTCACTGTGTGTACGAGAAAACGTCAGAAGCACCAACGGGGATGAAGAATACACCAGGGTAGGAAATTGCCATCGGATCAAATACTCCACAGACCCAATGTTTCTCAGTGGAGTCACCAGAATAGACAAGTAGGGCTTGCGCGTGATCCCATGGATGAGCTACCCAGAGTCAATGTACGGACGACGTGGGCACGCGTTGCGGAAAAGTGGGACCCCAAATTTGTCTTGCTGCGGCCGCTTCCCTGTGGAAAATTACATGCCATTGTTGGAATGGTTAGCCAATAATTGGGGAGCGAAGAAACAGCACCATGAGGGTGTATGGTGGCCGATCAGATAGCGTGGGTTCGAGTTTCGAATGACTCGTGAACCGCCAACCAAGTTCGTGTGCGATATCGAGCCATTGGTCCTCCAGAGACTTCTGCCAACGATATCATGCAGCCAGTTCCCATTTCAAGGTATAAGCCATCTCCGTTAGATCCCTGACGGGGGGCTTGGAGCTTGAGGCCTGAGGGTCCAAGGGAACATGCATGATCCGGCTTGCATGCGGGCCCTGCCAAAAATGGAATGGCGGCCTCTTGATACCTCGTGGAAATGACTCCTCGACCTCACAGTGCATATCCAGTCGAAGAACTGGTGGTCCGGATGGAGACGGCGGAGGGCAGAAGCGTGCGATGTTTCAAAGCCAAACCCGGAACGACGTTTCGGAAGACGTAGTCATACGATATGATTCGTGTATGGAATCGACGAACGACGACGATACGGGATCGCGATGACTGTCCCATGTTCTTTAGCAAACATCCTGGTAACAGGGTGCCCAGGAGAGTGCTTGAGTCGAGTCACAGGGTGAGTCAGCCTACAGACCACTCCCACATCTACTGGCGGAGCGACCCCGATGTTCACCTTGCGACTGTCCTAGGCGGTCGTTGATCTTGCAGTTCCGGAGAACGAGCGAACACCAGAATGAAGGTTCCAGTGGGTTCGGGGGAGAAACAAAACAGCATTGTGCACAAACGTGCTCGTCGTTATAATGGCTTAGCCGGCGGGGTACCCTCCCAGTCATGGTCACGAGCCTGTAAGCGTCACTAATATCCAGTTCGTTGTTTAGGATGCAGACTTCAGACCATCGCTCGCTCTTGAACTGTTAGTTAGATTGGCACATGCAACGCAGACCGATTTCAAGCTCAAGCGCCTGTGTGGAGAAAACGAGCGGACGATTTTTTGGAGTATTGCCAGTGTCTAGTAACTGCCAAGGAATATGCCATCGAGCGAGCTGCGACACGTTGAAGACCTGGCTTCGAAAACCACAGTGGCACTCGCAGCGTATATAGATAAGAGTCTACCATCGCCTAGGTCAATGGCACGAGAGAAAATGCACGAATGACTGCGGTTTGTTGAACAGGTCTGATGAATATTCAGGCAGGACGACGCAATGGTGTATTGAATCCAGAGGAAGCCTCGTCTAATGCAAGTAACGAACGAGAAACCAGAGATTATAACATGATCAGATTGGATGATTCACCCGGCATTCGACAGCATGCACCAGACACGGACACAAAAGAGTCATCGTCATTCCACATCGCTCGGGCCTTCGTGGTTCTTACACGCTAATAGTAATAGTACATGCCATCGCGGGAACAAATGATGAGGGAAAGTAGCAAGAACTGGTTATTGGAGTTCGTGGCATAAAATCTGCACGCCTGACGCTTAGTGCTTGCAGTCACCGCACTTGCAAGTGCAGCTAAATCGAAAGAAAAAGGATCGAGATACGGTCAATGAGATAGCTCGTTGGTGGACGGCAGTGGAGACATACGTAGAGGCGCAGTTGCAAGTTTCGGCGCCGGAGCAGCAAGCCTCGTTGACGGGGATGGAGACGACCTGCCCAACGCGTCCGTCAGCCAAAGCACCGTCGAGAGATACAAAAGAAAAGAGAAGGGTGTCACTCACGGTCTGCATGATGGTGTAAGTGAGGATGTTAGAGCGAGTTATTTGGATGTGTACGGGCTGAGGAGTGAGGACGTTCCAGGGTAAGACAGTGACTTTATACCTCTCTCGTACACCCCTATTTGGGGTCGTGTGTTTACAGCACTCTTACCAAGGCGATGTCTTGTCTGATTTAGCTGTGTTGCTCCCATGTTCCACCAGACGGTCAGAGCATAAACCAAAATGGGTCGGGTGGGACACAAGAAGTGGATAAAAACGTTACTCTTTTCCTGTTTCGCCATTCCTCTGGAATTGCCCGATATCCAGGAAAAGAAGTGGAGAACAGAAGGATATGGAAACAAAGAGTAACAGGGGGGATTGATGCATCAGTTTGGGGGTATCAATGATCTTGCGACTATGCGCGGTCATCGGACTGATAAAGCTATTCTGGATCATTGTTTCAGTAATCCTCTGGATACCTTGTCCCTGAGTCTGCGACCTATTTCAGTCAGTCTTCTGGTGGATTATCCAGCAGGATATAAAGTATCAGAGGTCCACAGCTTAACCGTGTCTGCCACTGCGATGCAGACAAAGACCATGCATGTATGAAACGTGATACCACTGGATCCGATGTCCCGAGGACGATAAGCACTGCCCCGCGTCGATTTAACGCCATTATGGGAACGCAGCGCGACTTCTGTGGTAAAGCCCCTGGTACGGGTACGCATGAGGGGAGTGGTCTACCACTATGCGAAACCCGTAGCTCGTCCCATGGCCATGGGCTAACCAGAGATGCGTTAATGAACACAATGCGGCCGTGCACTCGTGGTTCCATCCCTGAGATATCACTTCCGCGCGGGGTAATAATTTCTCGTGCACCTTTTCTAGAGTGACGTTCGAAGAGGCCCCAACGCATTTGTAATCCTGAGTGAATCCAGGTAACGGCACGAGCGAGGAAGAACTAACAGCAAGTCCCCATCGGATCAAACATTCGACATGCCTGGCGCCCCTGTGTGGCGTCCCCAAGTGGAGGATGGCGTTGTGTGTGGCCCCGTGAGAGAAATGTGCAAGGCGGGAGTTGTGCGGTGAACGTGTCGCATGTTGCAGAAGATGACTTCCGAATTCGTCTTGCTGTGACCCTGTCCAGAGGCAGTTAACACCCCAATGTTGGGATGGCCATAAATGACCGGAGCGTAAGAAGGATGGCGAGCTATAGGCAATACCTATCACGTCAGACCGTGGAGTCGAGACTAGAATAGACCAGTGACAGCGTGAACGCCGTTACGGACCATGATCGAATAATCTGGGACACGACATGAAATTTGGTTACCTTTGCATTCCCCCCGACGATTCGACCAGAAAGCACTGGGTACTGTACTCAGTCCAGGGTGCAAAAGTCGAGTTCTTCGTCGGACATCTTGACGGAAATACAAATCGGACACCACCACAGCAGACTCGCAGTGCCTGCTAAATATGGAAAGATACTCACGTTATCCTGTGGGCCTCTCGACGGGAGAAATGGCTCTCCCAACATTGACAGTATCCAGTCTGGGGAACGACGGTCCCTAACATGGGCGATGCTAGGCAGTAAAGCGAGCGACGCTCCAAATCCCGGGGAGAGACGTGATCGTTCGGCCAAAGGACACGATTCGACCATGAGATCTAAAACTGCCATGCCTGACGGGTGCACGATGGCTGCGTCGTATCCCATGGAGAGTGGGGATAGGCTGACCTTGGATAGTGGACAACTTTGAAGTGGACTCCGGCTGGGTCGGGATGGAAAAGTAAGTCACCAACTCATCCTACACAGAGAATACTGATGCGAATCCTGCATGCACATTAGCCAGAGACGCTGGCCTGGCCATAGCAGGGAAAAGAAAAAACTGAAGCGACGTCCGAACAAGTTTGGGGGGAAGAAATGAATGGCCAACAGCGTGGTCGCTTGAGGCCCGGGATTATATGGGCTTGACCGTGGAGGTACCCTAACCGTCACCACGAGCCAAAAAGCCTCCAATTAGGAGATCATACGAGGCAAATCGATTGGCCAACGGTCGGTAAAATTACGAGTACACGTAAAAAAGCAGCACGCGACATAGCCCTCTCGAGACGGGTTGTTCGGCATAGCTGGCTTCCTGATACGTCTGCTCTTGCATTCAAAGCCTCCAACCGAATACTCATAATATCTTCAGGAACAGGATTTTCAACTGATTTGGAAACAGTGCATTCAACGGCCACAAATTCGACACCTGTTTCTGTAATGCAAACGATTGACGGAATCGTCACATCGGAACTATGTCCGGACGCAGTTGGCGCGTGCGTGTACTCTCAGGAGCACCTCCGGGCCACCATCCTTTGTACTCCGTTTCCTGATCTTCATACAACATGATTTTGACGTGCTTATCTTAAGGAGACCATCCCATCTGTTGTCCGACAACCCTCCCCACTTCCTTGGTTCAAGTCCGAGGTTGACGCTCGAGTCTAGTATAGAGCTACCAATATGAGGATGGTCCCGCTTGACGATCGATGGCCAACCCACAAATCCGCACGCAGGTAAGAAGATAACCAGATTGGATAAACCACGCAGAGTTTGGTACTGCTATACACCAATCATAAAATGAAGGATTCCGCTACTCCCCGACACTCTGAATCCTGCGCACATACTAAGCCTACCCTCATTGCGGGAACGAAAAATAAAGCAAAATGTGAAGAAACTTGAGTTTGCTATTGAGCAAATAATGGCTGCACGTCGCATTTAGTGCTTGCAGTCTCCACACGTGCAGGTGCAACTAGACGAAAAGCAAAAATCAGGATAGGCGACCAACGACGAGTTTCACCCGCTGGCGAAAAATTGCAGACATACGTAGAGGAGCAGTTGCAAGTCTCAGCGCCGGAGCAGCAGGCTTCGGTAACGGGGGTGGAGATGACCTGTAAAATGCCACACGATGTGTCCATTGTATCCGTCAGGCATCAAACGTGGACAAAGCACGAAAGGAAGGGAAGAAGTAGCCATCACTCACGGTCTGCATGATGCTTTGCGTGAGGTGAATAGGGCGAGTTGTTTGAATGTGAATAGACTGGAGGATATCTAGTCAAAGGAAGGGAGATTTTATACCTCTCGTGAGCTCCTATTTGGTGTTCTTTGCAATATCCCCCCAAAGGCGATATTTCGTCCTCAAGTGCCCCCAAGTTGGCCCCTTCTTCGATCCAGCCAGAATACACTAAAACGGGACGTGATGACGACCATCATGTCTCTCCAGTGTTCCTCGTAGACTGGCCAAACAACTAGGAATCTACGAACCAAAAGGAATCAAGGTATCTTGCTGAGATATTATGGAATTCGGCCATACAATGGGACTCACCGATTTGGGCTTACCGAGCACCTTGTCTGCATGCACACGGGCTGGAACCTTGTATGCGCACCGGCGTTCCTTCGGATACCTTGTTGCTGTATATTTTACACTGTTTCCGTTAAGACCTAGATCTAGTGAGGTGAGTTTGTTCAACAGGATTACCTATGTCCCAATGTGGTACAGATGAAAGACTGACGGTGCATCAAACCTTATAAGACTGAGTTACAACTCTGGGTAGGAATAGGAACAACTGGACATTGATAATTACTACCCCACGGCAATTTACAAGCAGTGTGAAGTTATCCTCACCGCTCCATGCGTGCCTGCCTGCCTGCATCAGATCGGGCTGAGTGATGCCTTTGCTGAAGACATTCGCCAAAGTCCTACTGGGGCGTGGAGAAACGTTCAGGAAACACCCCTCGTTCCACGATTTGTATGAGAACACCTGGCATCAACTGGGACAGGAAGCTAACAACAAGAGTGGGCCGCCAGAAAGGCTCAATGGGACCAAAGTCCTTGAGTGGGGTCACCTGGTAGACATAGAACCCGCGTGATTGTATGAGAAATCCGTACAAGGCAAAAGTCGGTCTGGCCTACGGCGCATGTCGCAGTTAAGTGAAATTATTCAACGAAAATTGCGTGTTGAGTTAACTTCCAAATCCGCTTCCTCTGCCTTGTTGCACATTAGTTGAGATGATTGATGTTGAAATGGCTAGTTGGTGGGTGGAACATTGAGCCGTAAAGAGAAGAGACAACCAGCCAGGTGTGGGTGATCATCAGCGGGGACGAGAGAACGACCCTGAATGTGGAACCATGCCGATCATCAAACAACGCCGTGACCGCGCACAATGGGGAACCTGTGCTTCTCCGGACGTCTCGAGCACTTGGAAGGGTGTTCCGTGCCTAGCCAAAGAGGCAAGGCTTGGACGCTCGTGTCTCGACAGCGAGTGGCCCAGGGAAGATAATAGCAAAGAGGAGCTTCCAAAAATGGAAGGAAGTTTTGCGCCGACCTCATGTGGCATCATGCATCATGACTGAGCACCTCGATTGTCTTGTGTGCACACATAGTAATTGGGCTAACACATAGCTCGCCCAGATTTTCTTCTGTGCTCGGCATTCCTCCAGACACCTTGTCATCGGGCACATTACCCCATTTCGATCAGGAGCTTCCAGTTAGCTGTTGAGCAGGATTTGGTCCACATCACACCCACCTTCCATTGTGGTATAGATGAAAACTGGCCAGAGTGCGTCAAACTTTACAACTGAACCATAACTCTGAAGAGAAACATTCGAATGTTGATAGGCACTATATCTGGTTAACTTATAGAAGGCTGCCTCACCACTTGAAGATGAGCTTCATTCTCGCAAATTGCCGTGAATATAGTGGATGAGCAAGGCACACGCGTAGACATGGCTCCACGCCAGTGTGCGCCACATAAGTCGGTGCGGTGGGTCTTCGTGAAGAGATTTATCAGAGTCCCTTCTATGGAGCGGAGATGAAGATACAGGAAATGCCCAAAATAGGTCCACTTGACACAATGGCGTAGGCAAGCCACCTGTGGTAACGGGGATGAGGAACCTGACCATGGCAATCCATGAGAACAGGTCACCATCGGATTCGTACGGGGCAGGCCCCGAGTCGCTGGCTGTGGCACCGCGTGGAGTTAGACAGCTGCGAGGTGGACGACGCGCAGAGGCGCATGTGTGTTGCAGATAAGAGACTTCCAAATTCGTTTCCTCTGCGCAGTAGCGGATGACGTCGAATGGACTAGTGACACGGAAGACCTTGCACAGCACCACCGAACAATGTCATGCACAATGGGGAACTTGTGTTTCTCCAGATATCTTCCCCAATGCGCATCGCATGCTTCGTATCTAGCCCAAAGTACAAAAGTTGCCCAGCCATCTTCGTTGGACGATTCGATGGAAGACCGACAGCATCCAGCGAAGGCGCGGAAGATGCAGAACCTCCCTGGGACAAAGAGAAAGAAACTTGCATCGTCCTCATGGAAAGGTTCCGAGCAGGATAGTTCTCGTATAGAAACGAGCACGGTTCGGTCCAGGGTGTAGCCGTTCAACTTCTCAGCGCGTACGATCACGGAAGAGGCGAGCGATGACCCAAGGCTAACCGGGACGACTTCCCGACCTAGGAGAAAATCCGCATTGGTTGTGGTGGTGAATCGCGATGACTATGCCGTGTATTCTGGAGGGCACAAGCTAGAGCAGCTGCCAGTGGGTAGCGGTTCTGGAGCGGGTTCGAGTTGGGTAAGATCCACATGGACCCATCATAGACACGAACGTCGGGAAAAGAGAAACGGAAAGGCCTTGGAATGAACGTCACAGCGAATTTGGGGAGAGAAATGAGTGGAAGACGAAGCGGTGCGATCGTCTAAAGTTTGTTGTTTCGACTGCGTGGTACCCTCCCAGTCGAACTTCTTCGAGTACAGCTTCTATTCTTGACTGTTAAATTGTGGCCCAGAAATCGACATCCCAATGTAATATACAACGAACTCAGGTTGTCTAGCACTTCAAGTAAAGGTTGACGCGTATGTTCAAGTTGAAAAGTGAGCGAGGAAGTTTATGAAGCAAAAAAATTGTAAGGTCCGAGTCTCAGCGCCTCCGCATCTTCCCATTGATTTTGCTCACTTGTACGGCGTCGAAAAACTCCGACAGGAGTTGCCACAGTCTGCCTGAGACTTTTGGCAACCGGAGTTGACTTCGATGCATTGAGGTTTTCCATCAATGCTTGCCATGTGTAAGCCCCACTAGCATACAGTCATGTGTACGATAGTTCATATACCTCACCGCACGCCATAGACAAGTAGTCGCCCCTTGTACCCGTACGTCATAGTCCCCGTATAGAGCGTGGTCCAGTTCTTTCGTGCCCGCCGTTCTCAGTGTTTCCGCTGTTGGCCACGGTCCATGGCAGGCTCGCGCTGCGGCAATGATTGAAATATTGAGGGGCCGACGTCACTATGACTATCTGGGTATTTCTAGATGCCGCCGACGGTATGTATTGATGCGGCGCTAACCTGGCAGTCTTTGGGCTCTATGTGCCCTCTGACCATTCTGGTTCCGACCTGATCCTCCATTTCAACCCCCTCTCGGACCTAGCCACCTCTCACTGTCACCCTCAAACATCCTTCTTCACGTCGTATTTCAACTTTCATGACCTGCGCTCAGACTTAGGCCGAGTCCGGGATGAATCTCGCTAATTGTAAGATCTATGTCACCTGTCTTATCATAAGGATTGGTGCATATCGGCCTGCTATCAGGTCACACGTTTGTTCCAGAGCTCAGACGATGTGGCCCTTGATCTATCAACTAACGGTTGCATGTCGCGTCCGAGTATCCGAGTAATCGAGTATTGAATTTCGTGCATAAGCCTCTCCCGGTTACCCTTGCAAGGATGAAGGTTCCGGGACGATTAGGAAATATCCTGCTGGCCGAGTGTCTGAAGGAGAGCTCGATCGAACACAGACAGCACCCGCAAACGACAAAAGAACGGCAACATAATCAAATTTCATGGTATAGCCCGCATCTGACAGTCACTCCACCCACCATGCTGGAGCTCTTACACGGATCTCTGTTTGTCTACTCATACACGCCATAGAGGAAACATGGTTTTTCTGCATGTCCATTGTTTATTGCTTGCAGCCACCACACTTGCAGGCACAGCTACTGTAGGTTGGAAAACCAAAACAGGATGGGCAGTCAACGACAAGGTCCACTGGCAGACGAGAAACCGGAGACGTGCCTAGAGGTGCCGTTACAGGTCTGGCCACAGGAAGAGCAGCACGTCTCATTAACGGGGATGGAATTGATCTGCGTGAATGCCGCAGTGCATCCGTCAGTCGTCGTGTTGTCAACGGTACACGGAAGAAAAGGCTAGTCATCACTCACGGTCTGCATGGAGTGAAGTTTCTTGGATGTGGATGGGCTGGAGAATGAGTACGTCTCAAAGGATAGGATCTTATACCTCCCGCAGATCCTTGGTTGGTGTTATTTACGATGGTTCGGATATCTCGTCCAGGGGTTCTGCAGATTATCTGTAGATATCATCATATTGACAGCGGTCACGTGTAGGGCACATCTCTCAACGGCCACTCCACAATAGGCAGTCACTTTTAGTTCCGTCAGCCACCCGACCGCAATAGGAACCAGATGATAAAAAGGAATTAATTGAAGAGGTAAAGAAGGAAGTGGTGATGGGACACTGCAATGCTCTGCGAGCCAACAAGTATGACATGACATCGGCTGGGGCCTACCATTTATCGAGAGCCTGCGTATGCGCATGCAGAGGAAGGCCAGTTGACCCAACTTCTCGTCTGTGTATCGGCGTCCCTTGTCGGTACGTTGTATCTTCCGTCGGCCCCAGGCTTCTGATGAGATGCGCGGGAGGAGCAAAAGAATTCCGTCCCCCAAGATGCTACGTGTCATACCCTGTGGCCCGGATCATGAATGCAAACTTTCTGGCAGACGTAGATAAGCACTGCCCCCGAGATAACCAATCCATTGTCATTTCTGAGGTTGTGACGGACATCCGCGTACGGCGGCGTATCCGTGCTGCTGATACGTAGATTTCCAGATTTGTCCTTCCGTTCGGTAGATTCCATGCTGTGCCAGATGTACTTGAGATGAGACGACATGCCCTAGTCTCGAACCCATCCGTTTTTGGATGTGCTGTACTGACACACGGCTGTCGCCGCCTCCATATCTTCGGAGATTTCCCTAAGGGACGACCAAAACCGTCTGGTGCCGAGACTCATGCCTATGCCGGGATGACCGGTCAGCGACAGTTCAGGAAGTAGAGAGGGAATATGTGTGGCGTGTCCATCAGGGACGCGATGCGTGCCACTTGCCAACAGAACACTGAAGGACATCGCATACATGTACAATTGGCATCTGAAATTTCTGACACCCTCTAAAATCCGCTGCGACCGTCACAAAGATCGGAAAACCATCATCATCGGGTCAAGGGAGTCAAGGTTTGACCTCTTCGGAGACACGTGCAGAGCCTTCCGGAGAAAAGCATGAAAGCATGATTGATTACTAGAGGGGGCCTACCACCAGAAATCTTGAAAATGCTCGTCATACAATCCCGAACATTCAAATATTGGGCCAGAGGCGAAGGTCTCCCAGGTCCGCATCTGGAAATGATGGAATCGACGACGGCGATCGATGCGACGACCCATGCCCATGTTAATGCAGCTGAAAGTCGAGAACCGGCACGCGGTAGGAAAGAGCGCCGACTGCGTTTTGCAGCTTGGTCATGCTACGCGTACCTAACCATTCTAAACAAAAGGAAGACAGGCGTGAATGTCCAAGTAGGTCTGGAGGGGGAAGCGAGTGTCGAAACAGCGTGGTCGTCTGAAGTTCGGTATTCTAGGAGTACCCTCACAGTGCGGGACAAGTTTCGTTAGAAAATACTAATGACCTTCGGCTAAGCCGCTGGCCCGCCCAATAGCTTGAGCACGGGTAAAAAGATGGAACACTATGTACACTACAAAACGTAGAAAAAGTTAAACATACCAGCACAGAAAAACTGTTTATGCATATCCAATCATAATACTGCCATTCCGCCTCACCATTGATCCTACATCGGAATATTCTCCTTACGCCCCAGGATATCCTTCAACGAGCTCCCAGCCCTCTTCCCATTTCCAGGTTTCCCCTTTCCAACATCAATCTCGAAGCTCACATCTTCCATCAGGCTCCACTCCTCCTCGGGCGTCTGGTCCAGCAGACTCGGCTGATTCTTCACATCGATCCTCATCGGGCTTTCCGTTTCCTCCGCCACCACCCCCAGTCCGCCTGACGCGATCTTACTCAAATATGACTTGGCCTTGCCGAATCCCAGCGGCGCCGAATCGGATCCGGAGACAGAGGCAGACGACGACGGGAGCACGCTCCCGCTGCGCATCCCCAGCGCATCAAATTTGCTTACAAACGCCGCCAGCGCACGCCTCTCTTCCTCGAGTTTTGTCCTCATCTTCCGCTCCTTCTCGAGCTGCTTCACGAGTTCGTCCGCCCAGGCCTCCTTCTCCTCGCGCCGTTTCACCTCCGCGGCGAGTCGTCCCTCCCACTCGCGCTCAACGTCTTCGCGAACTTGGCGGAGGGGTTCGCCGAGGTTGTCTTCGTACCCGCGTACGACGATCTCCAGCTCCCGGATGGACTTTTGCTGGTCCGTAATCAGCTTGTCTTTTTCTGTTTCGGGTGCGTCGGGCGGGAGCTCAGGACGAGCAAGGAGAGCGGCCTCCAGTGAGAGGATTTGGTTCGCTTGAGACTCGAGTTGACGCCGAGCAGCCAGGAGCTCTTGTTGGAGCTAGATATCACGTTATCAAACTGGAACAAGCTCACTGCACTTGTACCGACCTGGTAGGGCGACATATCGAAATCGACCTTGGATGGACTCGCTGGGCGAGATTCATCCCCTTTGGTCTCGTCCACGGTCTGACTCGTCAAAATGAGTTTCGTGAGTTGTTGTATCCGCGCATTGAGATCTTTCATCGCCTTGGATTCGTCAATTTGCTAGAAAATGAAGAGAATAAAACATGACTGTTTGCGTCGACGCAAGGAACAGACGTACCTCTCTTGCACTCATTCGCCTGTGCCTCTCTGGTGCCTCCGCTTCGCGCTCTGCCAATTTCGTCTTCAACTCGTCGATCTCCTTGCGGTATCTCTCAATGAGGGCATCCGTATCGACGACTTCCTTCTTTTTCGCACTCAGCTGCACACGCTTAATACGGGATGCAAACTGCAGTGTGCTCGTGCTTTCTGTCACGGCATTGACATCTGGGCTCATGGTGCAAACGACGCTGATACGAGCATCTCCGGAGAGCGAAGGCTGAAGAAGACGCGTAAGCTTTGAGTTACGGTAGGGGACGTGGTCGCTGGTGAAAAGAACAGGTGAGCGCTCTGCTGAATATCAACGGAGTCGGTTATACTTTTTATTCTTTGCCGCATTCTCTGCCAGGGTACCGATGACGCTTCCGAGAGTCAGAAGGCTGACGAATTTCATGAATCAATGATCGACACAAGGCATTTCTAGACAAGCGCACCTGGTATTGATATACTTTCCCTCCCGCGTTCTCTCCTTGTCCGATGTTGCTCTCTCAGACCCCGCGAGATCGATCAGACTCTGGAGGTCAATGTTATCAGTGCAAATCCCAGTCTGAGCAAGTATGCAACCCTACCAAAACCGACATTTGCACACTCCTCCCTCCGATCGTCTGCAATCGCGTCCCTCCCGGTGTTGGCGGCCTCATACCCGGAGTTTGCCTACCACTCGATTCCACCTTCCCCTCACCTCGTTCTCTACTCTCAATCACAAGCCTGAATACGCTGTGGCTCCGACTACTTCTCTCGTTCCAATCCGTGCTCGCAGTCCTGCGATGTCTCTCTCCTCTTTCCATCACTTCGCGTACGCTCTTTAAGCTTGTGACAACCTCTTCCCGAAGAGGCGCTAGGACACCCTGTCCGATGATTTGCACGGGTTGCGTCGCCGACACCGAGGGTGGGGAAAGCAGGTCGTAGATAGTTTCATTGTAAATCTCGAGGTAGGAGCAGCGGAGAAGATATTCTCGCGTAGGTGTTCTCCTGATGTGAGAAAAGACGTCTTTCATGGCTCTGGGGATAATGCCCGGCTGGTCTTCATTTCCAGACTGTCATGCGCACTTAGTACCTATATCTAGGAAAGAGGGTCGCAAGGGAGTTCTTACAAGCGTGAAGGTCTTCCCACTTGCTGTCTGACCGTACGCGAATATGACGGCATTGTAACCTTCCATCGCAGCACACACGTGACTTCGTGCGACAGCATTGTATAGTGGTTTGTTTTCAGACCCGGTGAGGACCTCATCAAAATGGAATTCTGGAGGTGGGTTCAGTGCCGTCTTAGCGTATGGCGGCAAAAGTTTAATAGTATTGGGAACAGAAATGTCCCAAGCACCCTGTGTATTTGTTGGTCGAATCCTTGAAAAAGGCTACTAAGTATGTCTTCACCGGATACCAAAAGCAACAGCAGCGCACCTGATAGAAACGAGAACTTTGTCTTCCTTACCGTATTCGGGTATGGGTAGCTGGCTTTCATCAATGTCCCCAGAGATGTCTCCTGGCTCGACCGTCTGAAAGTCGACGAGGGCCTCTTCTGGGTCAACCCTACTCACATCCATGGACATGTCTCCAGCCATGAACAATCCCGGCGCCGGACTCGCGCCTCTCGGCGTGGAGGGCGTCTTGGGGCGTGACCCATCGTTTGATTTCGTCGGTGTCCCCGGAACGGGTGCGAGAGATCCGTGCGCAGGTGGTTTGGTAGTCCGAACCCGAGACTCAGACGAGAGGGCTGCCTTATATTTTTTGGCAGTGTTGAAGATGGAAGGGGTGGTCAGATCGCTTCCGGATGCGACAGAGAGAGGCCGCTTAGGCGTGAATGGGGTGAAGCGAGCCAGTTTGGACGTGGAGGGTGTTTCCATGGTCATATTGGGTGGATCGCTTTTGGCGTTGTGCTGGCTGGTGCACTTGGTTCTTGTTCTCGTGGTCGTGGTCGTCTCTGATGTTGTATCGGTGGTGGCGGTCGTCGTGGTCGTCGGAGGTCTTGTCGTGGTCGCCCTCGTCGTTGTCGAGGGTGATCGCGGTATGCGCGAACGAGGCGTATTGGGTTTGATCAACCCTGGGAAACTGGTCAAGACGCGTGGCGGATTTGGCGACGCGTCGGGATCACGTGCTTCCAGATTACCTGGGTTGGACTTGGGCGAATTTCTGTTCGAAGCCATGAAAAGGTGCACTGTACCGCTGGTGTCGGACGGAAAGAACAGTAACAGGTAAGGATACTTGGCATTTTTGCGTTGCGCTATGCGAGGGTGCATGGTCCGGCTCGGCCCAGCCGAGTACGTCAATTCAACTAACCAACTTGCTTGCCCGCAGTGCAGGGCGGAACTTTCAACATAGCAGGTAGAAGCCTATGATCTGATGACTGCCATTCAAGTTATACGTTGTGATTTGGACGGAAATGCATCGGACTTGCATCTTGGGAAGCGGTTCAACCAGTTCGTAAGACTGCAGCCTTTTTATGTCGATGTGATATTCGCCTCCAGGACGCTCACTCGCCCTACAGGGTTTGTGAACGTATCCCTCCATAACTACGAGGGTTGTCTAGTTGGCTTCCCAGGGACTTGTTGATCGGCACACACGCAGTCGCATGCACGTACATTTTATGCCACATACATACTCGAACCACACGAGTCTGTGGCGTATGTCAACTTTCTCAGCTGCTGTCGAGTGGAGACACCGCAGCAGAAACACGGAACCAGATCTCAAGCTTTACCTGACTTGTTTCATCCTACCTGGAAGCTTTACACTTTACTCCAATCTGTTTTGCTCGCAAGGTGTTCCGGATGAATCGGAGATGAGTTCTGGTCGCACAAGTGCTAGAATGCACTCGCTGTCAAAATTCGAACTCGTTGACGTCGGGAGATAAACATCGATCTAACGGGGCAGTACGATATCATATGGTGTGAAACGACGTGGTCAGGAGCAGCCCCTCGCTTGAAGCTACTGGATTGAATAGAGCCATTTATAAAGGCGCCCTCCCAAGGTGCTTATCCCCAGCATATTCTCTCTGCCATGATCTCCTCCCCTCTACTTGTGGGGTTAACCGTCCCGATTCTTGTGTATGCATTGGTCAAGTGTTCCCCCCGCTCGTCTCTGTCGACCATCCGCGGTCCCAAATCATCATCGTTCATCTTTGGTGGGTCCCTTCACCGTGCCTACCGGCTTGGTTGACACTATGTGATTAGGTAACTTGCTCGAATTATTCCAGCGTCCAATCGGTGAAGTAGATTTCGCGTGGCCCAACCTGTATGGCAACGTTGTTCAGTTCAAGGGTGCCTTCGGCGTAAGTCCACCCACCGCGTTTTGTATTACAACCGTGAACACCAACCCAGGAGGATCAACTCTTCATCACGGACCCGAAAGCCCTGCAGAAGATTTTGAACATATCGTCATATGAATATCTAAGGCTACCCAATATCCGTGTCCTGGCGCGGCTGATGATTGGAAGAGGGATTAGTTGGGCTGATGGTAAATTTCACCCCTCCGAATTTTTGCGTTTCCGATGGCCACGTAATAGGCGAGGACCACAAACGACATAGGAAGGTGATGTCCCCAGGTTTTGGGAAAAGAGAAACCAGGACATTCTTGCCGATCTTCAAGGAATGTGCTGAAGCGATAAGCACAAAATGGCTGGAGATCATCAGAAACAACAATGGTCAGAGTGTCGTTGAGGACACCCGAGCTTGGCTCTCGCGCGCAGCATTGGATTCAATCGGACAGGGTACGATTTCTTTCTCTCCGACAAGTTAAGGCTGGATTGCGATCATTTCAATAGCTGCATTCGATGTCCAATTCAGCACCGCCCGCGATGATTCGCATCCCCTTGTTAAGAAGTATGAAAATTACTTGTCAGTCTTTGTACATAGCTCTTCCGTTCTTGCATAACTTCACCCATGCTCCAACCCAGCGGTTCGCTTTTCGGTCTGCCTTCAGCAATGCAAGTCTTCCTACACACAGCGCGTATTCCTACGTGGATACTCGATTGGATTGTCGACCATGGCTCAAACACTCGGCTTGCGTATGCGCGTGATGTAAAAAACGCGGCTACTGATTTTGCAAAGGAATTGGTACGGGACAAGGCAGACGCTCTGTTAAAAGGAAAGGGTAACAGGGATATTTTTACCCTTCTCGGTACAGTACCTTCATGACAATTATTACCAGTTTCTCCGGTTGACTATCTCGCAGTGAAGGCCAACATGGACGCAGAGGCAAAGAGTAGATTGAGCGAAGATGAAATGTATGCGCAGATGTGGTGGGTCTCATCTCTGATTGTCCCCTTTCTCTCTTATCCAGGATCGTGAACGTGACGTACGCAGCACGCTTCTAATTGCAGGTCACGAGACTACCGCAACTTCGACTTCCTGGGTCTTGCTGGAACTTGCCCGGAACCCCGAGATGCAATCCAGGCTACGAGATGAGATAAGGAAGACCGAAGCGGCCATTCAAGCACGCGGTGATCCTCAAATGACGGTCGCAGATTTGGATGTTATGCCTTACCTAAATGCTATCATCAAGGTAACTGGCTGTCTTCTCGGAATGTACTGTTCATTCACGTCGTACATTCCTGCTTGATAGGAAGGGTTCCGGTTCCACCCTGTGGCAGCTCACCTCTGGTACAAAGCTTCTCGAGATGATATCCTTCCACTTTCCAAGCCGATTCGCGCGGAATGTGGAGATCTGATTGATGAAGTACACGTTCCAAAAGGTACCCAGATTGTAATATCTATCCCCGCATACAATCGGTACGTACGGCCACGGTCAATTCAGCTGGATGGACTGGACGTGGTTTTAGTGATAAGGACCTCTGGGGAGAAGATGCGCATGAATTCAACCCCGAGCGCTGGTTGGATGGCACAACGGACAAGAAGAAATCGGCTAACGTGGGGGTATACTCGAACTTGTGTGTTATTTCCTCGCACCTCGAGGCACATTCACCAGCATACTCTTTATAAACAGAATGACATTCTCGAGTGGAAGTCGAGCTTGCTTGGGATGGCGCTTCAGGTGCGAATCCATCCCTCCGTACATAACAAGGTGTGTCACTCATGGCAGACTACAGCGTCTTGGAGCTTCAAGTGTTCCTGTTTGAACTTGTGGGCAAATTTGAGTTCGGAAAGACAGACAAATCCGACCGCATTGTCCCGCAGCTGGCGCTAGCTGTGATGCCGATGGTCAAGGGTGAACTTGACCGCGGCACCCAGCTTCCACTGGCCATAGCCTTGGCCCCTCAGGATAAATGAAAGACTATTACCGACGGGAGTTTTGGGACGGTGTTATTTCGCGATGGTGACGGCCTGTTCCTCCCAATGAATCGATCCACCATGCAGCGGGGGATTTCATTCCGCCAGATGCTAATTTGTACCGCTCGATGCTCGCTTACAGCTTCACACTCATGTTGGAAGCTTTCTTTGTACTATAATCCTAACTGAAAATCAATGTAATGGCTGTCATGGCTTCAGCCAACTTGAGATTGCCCGCCCGATGTCGGTAATCCAGGACACAACTGTGATACCAGCGAGCAGGGAGCACACGTAGGCGAAGACACAGTCCGAAGAGCCAGCTGCGGTGACAGTGATCGTGGTCATCCACCGCATCGACTCACGATGGCGTCACGGGTATTCTCAACAGGAGCATTGGCACCAATTCGGGCAGCATCTTATGTAATGACGCATGCTCGACTACGGGACGCACTGTGGTGCAAGGCACGAGCGGAGCCGCAGTGCAACTTCTTCGGACAAGTGACGTAAGCGGGCGGCAGTGCCAGTGCCTCTTGTCTCGGCGCCACCACCTCGTCCCTCGTCCTTCCCGCACCGTTCGTCCTCGCCCGTTTCAGCGCACCCGTCCATCACACCCTGCCTCCGAGAGGGAGTGCGTGGGCTCGATGCAACATTGCTATACTATCTCCGTTGGCAGCTTTCCTTTTCGCGTAGCGGATCTTATTCTGACTGCACTCACCGACATCTAGATTCCACACCCTGGAGTCGTTCGTCTTATCTTCAAAGTTCGTATACAACGTCTTCATTGCTCAATACACCGAACATCCGTCCTTTGCTCTGTCGTATCTAATAACTTCGGACCTGCTGCCCCACCAGCCATGCGATTCTTCGAGGTTATGTCAAACATCGAATTCTATTGACATGCGTGACTCGCCCAGTAAACGGATTTCCCAGGGAGGAGGATTTCCGACCAAACGATCTTGGGGTGCCATTTCATGAACACGGCGAAATGTATGTTCTCCTGAGTTTGTCTCGAATGTGTGCAGGCCAACGATGCGCCCGGTCGGCATTGGGGAGTGAAACAAGTTGGTGCCCTCGTGAGCGCGAAATAGATCGGCTAATTTGATCGCTTCAGACTGGTCCTACTTGCCCGGTAACTTCCGAGAGCTGACGAGTCGTTCTCACGTTTGAACTTATCGTCAAAATGTCAGACTTAACGATGACACTCGGCTCTCTTGGATGTTTGAGTTGCTTTTCAGGCGTCAGCGGTGGTAGCAGGAGGATATCTTGGGAAGCAATTCACCAGTTCGTACGATCACGGCCTCCTTGTATCGATATGTGACTCAGCCCACGGGTCAATCTTGTTTTACGAACATAATATCGTCACGAGGAACTGCGTATGAAGGTGGCTTCCCGAAGAACCTCTTGCACGTATGTATTATGCTGCATATATGGTGAAACAACTCGAATCTCCGGCGTATCTCCAGCGCCGCGAAGGTTTATGAGTCGATTTCCTCAGTTGCTGTCTTGCTGACAAACGCAGCTTCAGATCTCAAGGTTTCCTTGGCTGGTTTCGTGACTCGTCCTGTCAGCAAATCGAATTGAAGCAAAAAGGTCGAAAACTCCGGACATGGTGTCCGAGGTGAACCGGAGATACTGGCCGTACAGGTTCCAGAGCGCGTTTACATCACCCACAAGTCAAAATTCAAACTCGTTGACGTCGGGTGATACACGTTCATTCTACCGTACGATACTACCACATACAAAACGACGTGGCGAGGGGTGGTCTGGCCCCTCACTTAAACTTACTGGAAGAGAGTTGGATGAACCATTTATAAAGATGCCCTCAGAAGATACTTGTCCCCACGGTATTCTCTCTACCATGATCTCCTTCCCTTTAGTTGTGGGGCTGACTGTTCCAATTCTCGTGTATGTACTGATCAGACTTTTCCCTTGCTCGTCCTTGTCGAACATTCGTGGCCCCAAGTCACAATCGTTCATCCTCGGTGGGTCCTTGTACCGTGCATCCTGGTTTGGTTGACACTATGTGTTTAGGTAACTTGCTCGAACTATTCCAACGTCCAGTCGGTGAAGCAGACTTTGATCTTTGGCGTAAGTCCACCCACCTATGCTTCGTACTATAACCGTGAGCCATCGTCCCAGGAAAGTCAGCTCCTTATTACAGACCCAAAAGCCGTGCAGAAGGTTTTCAACATACCGGCATACGGTTATCAAAGGCTACCCAATCTCCGCGCTGTTTCACGGATGTTAAGTGGGAGGGGCATTGTTTGGTCAGATGGTAACTTTCTCCCTTTTGAAACTTTAGGGCCAATATGGATGCAGAGGCAAGAACAAACTGGCTGAAGAAGAGCTGTTTGCGCAGATGCGGTGGGTTTTGTCTTTGATTCTCCTCTTTGTCTCATTACCGAAGATCATGAACCCGATGTATGCAGCACGCTTCTAATCGCAGGTCACGAAACCACCGTAACTTCGATTTCTTGGATTTTGCTGGAGCTTGCATGGAACCCCAAAATTCAATCCAGACTGCGTGATGAGATAAGGAAGACAGAAGCGGCTATTCAAGCACGGAGTGATCCTCACATCACGGTCGCAGATTTGGATGCCACGCCTTACTTGAACGCTGTCGTCAAGGTAACCGGGATCTTCCTAGGAATGCGCTGTTAGTTCACTCTGTATATTCATGTCTGACACAGGAGGGGTTACGTTTCCACCCCGCGGTACCTCACAGGCCTCACATCTGGCGTTTGGCAACCCGAGACGATATTCTCCCACTTTCTAAACCAATTCGCGCAGAATCTGGCGACCTGATCAATGAAGTACATATCCCCCGAGGCACCCAAGTTGTAATATCTATGGCTGCATACAATCGGTACGTACGGCCACACAGAAAACTCAAGTAGATGTCTGGACGTGGTGCAGCGATAAAGACGTCTGGGGAGACGATGCGCATGAATTCGCCCCCGATCGTTGGTTGGACGGCACAATGAACGAGAAGAAATCGACTGGTGTAGGTGTATACTCGAACCTGTATGTCATTTCTCCCTGCAGCCTGAGAACTTCCAACATATTTTTCAAACAGATTGACCTTCTCGAGTGGCACTCGAGCTTGCTTGGGATGGCACTTCGCGTGCGGTTATTTCCTTTGGTACATTACAAGGAGTATCACTGATGGCAGACTACAGCATCCTGGAGCTTCAAGTGTTCCCGTTCGAACTTGTGGGCAAGTTTGAGTTCGGAAAGACGGACAGCGCAGACCGCATTTTCCGGCACTTTGTGCTGGTTATGATGCCGATGGTCGAGGGCGAACTTGATCGTGGCACCCCGCTTCCACTAGTCATATCCTCGGCCCCTCAAGATAGCCACCTCTAATGAAAGACTATTATGGGTGGGACGTTTGAGGCGATGTTCTTTTGACAATGACGACGGCTCGTTCTTCTATACACAATATAGCACCACTCAATCAAGACAGCCCCAAATTGGACCACAATTTCACTCGTCCTGAAAACCTTGAGTAACCGTCATGCCTTGGTGTCCCCCTCCGTGGGTCCCAGCTCCTCGCTGGCGTCGAAGATGAAGATTACGCTGAGCTCCTGAGTGTGCCACATGTTTCAATGCGCCGTTCGGGAATGGCACGTCGTCGAAAAATGGAATCGCCGCTGTCTTTGTCACTGGATCTAGAACGGCATGAATACAGTATTATTTGGGGTTCTGGCGCGCTCCGAGGACCACCGTGGTCTTCCTTGACGGGCCGTCCTCGGTCACCATCTCCAGGGGAAATTACATCAGCATGAAATCAAGGGTCGATGCGTTACACAAGTCTAGTATCATACGACACAGTCAGCCGCTCCCAAATCTGCGATGCTAACACACACAACCAACTCGAGTCCGTATCATAGCGGGCACGGTGGGTTAACTATCAATTTCTGCGTAGCGCGTCGAATTGCGACTTCACACCTGCGATGATATCGCGATAAAAGGAGGGGCTGCTCTCCGTTTCTACGGTGTCCCCATGGCTTGAAGGAGCGACGAATGTGTTGTGGCTCTTATACTCGAGAGTAGATTCCGACGTTGACATTCCGTACATTGGCGCTGACTCCTCCGGCTCCTTGCCTTTGATAAAGTACCACCACCCAGGGGTCGGACGTACAGTGTCCCTTGTACCCTCGGGGAACGCCTTCGTCTTCGTCGTGGAAGAGATCTGCGAGCCGATCGATCCGGCGATGAACATGGTGTCGAACATTTGCCCGTTGTCATCAAGCTTAACGTCAACTTGCGTGTATCCAGGCGGCACTTTGTCGCTATCGATCTCGAAATAGGGAAAGCCGTCCAAGTTGAGCTGTGTTGACCCGGACTGGTCCGTCGGGAGAAGATAGGCCGAAGCAAACTGCGACGCGCTGAGACCCAATGGGTCTTTCCCGTCCTCGCAGCCGGCGTTCTCTTTGAACGTGTTGCCTTTCCATCGGCCTTGTTCGTCAAACACACAGAATGCAGTAATCCACCCAGAGAGCCAGCTCGGCCCACTCCCGAGCCCACTAAAATGGGCGACCTTGTTCCAAAAGTCCAGATTCGCCGCAGCGGTCGGATCGTCATAGGCACCGACAAAGCGGGATATGATAGGTCGAAGAAGGTGATACCATGCGATGGTCTGGACGCCGTACTTCTTCAGATGCTCTAGACGGTGGAGAATCTCTTCCCAGTCTTTCTTTTCGCCTTCCAGGGTTACTTTTGGAATCCCGCACATCAGACAAATTAAGTACGAGAAGTACTCTTTCATCGTCCCCATCATCACGATCGCCGACGTCGCACGATCAAGGGCTGTAGTGGTTGTGAAATTCGGCATGATCCACTCTCGTAAGGCCTCATCAACGATATGGTCTTGCATGAGCACCGTCATCTGATTTGCCATATCGGCAGGATCCATGTTGTAGCGATCCCCCACCGCCGTAATAACGAGTTCCTTCTTCCCCTCGTGGGCGACGAAAGTGCTGCGAAGGGCCTCTGCATTCCCATTGACAAAGAAGCAGAATTGCATCAAGATTGAGAGCCAGACGTCGTCAGGGCGAATAATGAGTGCACGGTGGCTGTTATACGCCTCAATCACAGTGTAGACAAATCCGTTGGTTTGTGGAATGATGTCCTGCAATTCCTTGGCGTTTGTGGGGACGGATGAATGAAGGAGCTCGGCGCATGTCCGGCTTCGTTCCTGTGCGACAGCGCGTAGGAAAGCGAGAGGTGGGTCCTCTCCAGCAGATACCCTAAGCCCATTGTACTTTTGGAACGATTGTGGTGTGCGGGATGAAGGACAGAAGGATATCGAGCTTATCGACGGCGGCCCCTACATGTGACAATCCGTAAGAACATCCAACCGACTCAACGATGCACTCACCGCCTGTTTGACGCGACCTATGGTTGGATCCATTGTGGGTTGGCAATGGTGGGGGGCTTCTGGTGGCTGCGCATTCTAATGGTTGTATTTATGATGATCGATAATAGCACGAGGGAAGCCAAACAGGCGCTGCATGACTTCCGAACAAAGAAAGAAGAGGAATATAGTGGGTCTCAAAGTCGCACCTTACTGGTAGAAACTGATTATGTGATCAGTTCTAAGAATGAACACGTCAACCAACTTTCGGCAGTGGAGCCTCCTGGCGCGGGGTGTGGAGGGTCTTGCCACCGGTTTGAGCGCTGCCAGAATGTTGAGGGACAGGATGGCCAGTGATCGGTTCTTTGGGTAATGGCATTGGCGTAAATGCCAATTAGCCCTAGTCAACCCAGGGGCTAATGTAAACTAATATAAACAACACGACCATGTCCTCAAAGCTTCAACGTAAGTATGTACCGACACACGTTAGGCCAGCGCCGACTTCGCCTCCACGTTCACCTGGACCAGTGGCCGAGTAAACGATCCACTACCACCTTACCCTTTTTCGGTCCTCGCAGGCCTCTTTGCCAAACTATCGACCGAACGCAAACCAGAACGGCGAAGACATCTTCTCAATGCGTGGTTCAACATATGTCAGTTGCGGGGTTTACCTGTCCTCCGCCGTGTTCTGTTCCAGGCAGATACCTGAATGCGTACGTGTCAAATTAAATCTCAAAGCATAAGTATCCAGAAAGACCATGAGTGCGCATTCTAGGCTTAGAGGAGATGAACCTCACCAAGACCCATATCAAGCTTATCTGCAACTCGGCTCCTGGCATCTCACCGGAAAGCAGTCGGTCATCACCAGAGATTTGGATCAGGCGCACACCGACGACCAAGGATATGATCATCTTAACGTCCACGAGAGTGGACCCGGCGTTCACGTGCGAAGTCACCAGCGAAACACATTTTTCCCGGCCTTTTCTATAAATGCCCGACGGGTCGGCACCGCACCAGCCGAGGAACACTGGGGGGACTCGACCGCTGCGAACGCAGGTGCCCGTGTGGCGATCATGAGCGTAACTGTGCGCGCACGAGACGTCGCGCAGTCGCATTCCACTCTGGCGTCTCGGGCCTTGGCATTTGTAGGAAGAAGTGTCTTAACAAGTCATTACAGACCACTCGTGGTTCCGCGGAGTCCTGATGAGACCTAATATGGGTGGGCGAGGATTGCCAAAGGAAGGTTTACGAGATTTAGGCGCTTTTGCTGATTGGCGCCCCCAGTTCGCCGCCTGCAGGCTCACGCCCATCATCTGTGGCCTCCCGCCCATCTTACCTTTGTTAGCCTTCTCTGCGCCTGTGCCCACACCCCTGCCCGTGGCGCCGTGCCCATGTGCGAGGGTGATGATGGGTAGGGCGTATCTCTCACGGCTGGCAGGAAGGGCGCTACTACGCGCGTCGCGGAGGCGAGCTGGAGGAGCGGCAGAGGTAGGGTGCATCCATGTCGTGTCCGGGGGCGAGAGCGCAGTCCACGCACGGCACGGCGTTGCTGCAGAGCAGCCAGCTACGTTGTCGAGGCACCGCCTGTGGTCACAGTCGACCGATTTCTGATGCACAACAGCAGCAAAGGCCTCGCCCGATATTTCTGGTGACCTTTGCCTGATGCAACCATATGGATGTCGTGCCGATGTGCCCGCACACGCACTGGTCATGAGGCTCTCAAGCTATATATGTTATCATCAAGGTGTCCTCGTTCTATCATCATTCGCTCGGAATCAAACATGCTGTGGGTATCTCGAGATATTCTGCCGTGATTGTCATTTTCTGTATTTGAATTCTATCCTTCTATGGTCGATACACAACACTGAACATTGCCTTCCAGCACTCCCTTTTATTGTGGGCAGAAGGTCCAACTTTAGAACTGTATTTAATGGGTTTCAAAGAGATGTGCTAGTGTTTGTGATCCCATCTGATTATTACCACCTTGCAATGCCAGTAGCCCCAAAGGAAGAGATGAAGGAAACCTTCTCAGCTCAATGTGAGAAGGGTGTTGCTCTCTGGAAAGACATATTGTCGAGATATTCTGCTGTGATGCAAAAAAACAAGGAACATAGTCTCAATTTGAAAGCTGTGATTCCTGACATTGGTTCACAATGTAGGAGGGCTATGTAAGTGCTTCTGGACTCCATGGGTATTCATACTCTTGATCATCATGCATTCATTGTGGTCCTCAGACAGAGCATCAATACATCTATTCCAGCAGGGCAATGGGAAGTTTTGTCAGTGTAAGTCCATCTTTTTTACAAACCTGACTGCTCCTGATAGCTCTTGATAGCTCTATGGATGGACTGTCGCAACTTTCAGATGGCTGGATGCAACAAATTCATCCCGAAGGAAACATTCTCTTTTATCATGTAGGATTAGTATGTCTCTTTATTGTCTCTGCCATGTTCCTGTTGCACATTCTCTCCAAGCATATATGCACAGAGAACAACATCAATAGTGCCCAAACAAAAGAAGATGTCCTATTCTGTGCCATGCATCTCATCCAGCAAGTGATTGAGAATGAAAGTGTTGCTCTGGATGAGGACATGCAAATTGTCGTGAAAGTTGAAAGAAAACAGTATTGTTATTACTTTGTTGACCACACAGATCATCTCCTTTTTTGGGTCACACCAGTCAATGTGTGGGACCTTGGTATCAATTTAGAAAAGATCGAGAAAATGAGTCATACCAGTAGGTTTGATGCATTGATGCATTCTGTCACTGACAGACATTAGGATATCTCATTGAATCATATTACTGGTATGCTTCTTCCAGTGATCTTCTAGGCACATTTACTCCTGTTGGGTTCCATCTTGTCATTGACATCAATTTAGACACATCATGTAAAACATGGAACCCAGGGCACATTGTGAATCCTACCCACACAATTGCACCTTCTCACAACAAGTCATCAATAACATTGAAAAGATACTGAGGTTTGCCAAGATGGGTATGGTCCCTTTGTGGAATGCCTGTGTTGTGTCTCATTGAAATGCCAGGTTTACTAACCAGTGACTCTTTGAGCCCATTCTTGCAAGATGAGCTTGTTGAAATCACAGACTTCATCCACTCACTCAAAGGTACATTTTCCTTGGCACTTTCCTCGCTCGATCTGACAACTCTAGGAAAAGATAATAAGAATACCACCAATCCATATAGTGTTTGGATTATTGGTATGATTATGCCTGCCTTGTTGTGAAGGTGCACTGATATCATGTGAAGCATGGCCAATGGCATATCTTGGTAGGTGCTGTGGATCATTTTTGTGATGTGCTCTCCTCACGCAACACTAGCTGAAAGGCAGTTCTCAAATCTTGGGGGTCAATGATCCACACATTTGAATGCAGACACATTGTTGTTTGGGCAATGTGAGCATGGCTTTATCTTCAAAATTTGTAATCTGATTCTGTTTGGGGCACCAAATGACCACACCACTCATCTGCTACAGGTCCTGGTTGGTAACACTATCATTCAGAATTGTTGGAATGACTTCATGAATGGGTTAATGTGTGAGTTGAAATGGTATACCACCTTTGTAAGTTTCTTTTGCTCTATGTACTGGATATCTAATGGCTCATAGTCCACAGTGATGCTCATTGTGAACTTTGGCTTCCTCATGATTCCTGGGGTTGTTAATGTGGGCTTGCCTACAGGTCCAATTGAAATAATTGTCTATTGTTCAGTGACTTTGACGATTGGGTCCATTGTATTTTGCTCTGCCTTGTCAAATCTGTATAGTGATCCACAAACCATGGAAGCACATACTGTGGTACATTCTGGTTACCATGGCTGATCACTGTGTTCATGTTTGTGGTAATAGACAGCAATCATGAGATCACTCATTCAGACAAAACAGGGGATAGTATTGCTTACAATCACACACAGTCTTCCAAGTGCATGCTTTGTGTGGTCATATGTTATTTCATATATTGATCAGCATCCACCTTCACTTGACTCACATACCTCTAGAATTACACTTTTCACCATGGCTCTTGTGATACGGGTTTTCAGTCCAAAGGAATCTCCTGTTGTCATGACTCTCAGCATCTTATGGTCTGTTCTCATGTTATTTGGAGCTATGGTCTTCTATGTGATCTGGAAATTTGCTACTGTTGATGATGGTATGAATGACCCCAAGGAATTTGCTACTGTTGATGATGTATTGGGCATGGACATAGAAGACCCTGAGGAAATTCAGAGGGCCAGGCCAGTACATGACATTGAGCAGGGGCTGAGGGACCTGGATAGATGGATATGTACAGTGTTTCTCCAGTCTCCTTCATTGTGGCACCATGGAGAGGGTTTGGAATCTGATTAGAAAGCCTTGGATTGTAAATACTATGCTCACAAACATAATGTGTATATATATGTGCTAGGTAGCCAACCAAACACAAGTGCACTTGGAATTTGGGTAGGAAAATGTTGGCACTTGAAGGATCCTTGAGGGAAGGCAGGAGTAGAGCTTGTGGTGATGGTGGCAGTGAAGAGGACAAAGACAGGGCTGTGAGATGCAGGAAATGTTTCATTGTCCATCCAGATAATCAATCCCACATTACACTGTGCTGTTGGGGAGAAAGAAAAGGCACACACACTTGTCACCCCAACATGAGCATGATGGATCCCAGGCCAATGATATGCACCTGCTATATTGCCAAGACACTGAGGCACACTGGGTAGGCATGGGCATGGGTATACCCAGGGAGTATCAGTTATAAGGGAGTCAACTGTACCAGCTTGCTTCTTTTTTCCAGATAGTAGTAGATCCACTTGCAATGGTGCAATGCTATTGCAATCCACCCAGTTTTTCTGAACAGTGGGCTGACACCACCATGGATGTGTCTTCCTTGCCCGAGAAACAAAAGCCGAAGGCTGACGGTCTTGTAGTGTAGCGGTTATCACTTGGGATTCTGAAACCATCTTCCCAAAACCCAGGTTCGAGTCCTGGCATGACCTCATTCCTTTATACTTTTTCATGTCGGAAATGCCTACCCTGGAGTTCATGCAGGCCAAGTCTTGGTAAGTTATCTCTTTTAGATGCCTTCTCCTTGATTCTGCAGCCCTGATTGGTTTGAATTATGAATAGATGTCCGCCTGGTGACATCCATTCCGGACTCACAATTTCACAAACGCGGCCTCGTTGACGGCTGATCGTTATTCCACCCGATCCTGAGATAATTTAGTTGATCAGCTCTCTCACCATTATAAAGCAAGGCTTCGAGAAGTCCTACGACTGCGGGGTACAATAATGCAGAGATAAATTTCGTTCCAGAGCGCTTCCCCCTCAACTCTAACACATCACACAAAAGATGAAAGTACTCGTTTTCGGGTGAGCGAGAGGATTGTGGCGAAAGTGACGATGAGACAGAAGACTGACATACCCATCCAGAGCTTCTGGATCCATCGGTTTCCCCGTTGCTCAGGCTCTCAGCAGGGCAGGGCACACCGTATATGCCATCACCCGTTCTGAAACGAAAGCGAAACAACTGGCTGCCTACGAGAGTATGTTTACCCGATCCCATCTTGACCTCGCGCGATAAATAAGTTTGCCTATAATCCCCAGTCTTTCCCATCATCAGTGAGCCCACTGACACGCAAGCCTGGTCTCACCTGGTCCCCACCCTCGACGTTGCCATTGACGCCCTGGGAGGCACCATCGATCTGCGCACCGTCGGGTTGACCCTCCTTGATGCGGTCGCTGCCACGGCCATCGCCACCCGCCCAGCCGGCTCGTCCAAGGTGTCCTACATCTACACCTCCGGAACCTGGGTGCATGGCTCGAGCCCCGACGAGCCCGTCTCGGACACGACGCCCCTCCAGAGCCCTGTCCCGCTCGTGGGATGGCGACCACACGTCGAGGACGCAGTGCGCAGGGATGACCGCGTGAACGGGCTCGTGATCCGGCCTGCACTGCTGTATGGTCGGGACGCGTCCTTGCTGGACTCGATATTCGAGGCGGCCGAGACGGGCGGGCAGGTTGCGTGGTATGGGAGACCTGGGGCGCGGCTCTCGCTCGTGCATGCGGACGATCTCGCGGATGTGTACGTCCGAGCGGCCGAGAAGGCACCCATCCTTGGTGGCCTGGCGATCGATGTTAGCAATGACACGACGGAGTCTGTGGATGACTTTCTTCGGAAGCTGGTCCAGGTTTCGGGTGCCAAGGGACCACACGGATGGATCGAGCCTACGAACCGTGCGCCGCGTCATTTGTTTTGGGCGAATGGTTTCGTACTGACGTTCCGTCGATTAACAGCCTACGAGGAGGCCCTGGGGACTACAGTTCTCCTTCGCCCATACCTTGCCAAGTCACTGCTGGGCTGGCAGCCAAAAAAGCCAGGTTTGACGGACGGGTTGCCCCTGTACTACGCTGCCTGGAAAGCATGCCGGGGTGACCAGGCAAAGGAAAAGCTTTTTGCAGCAAAGCACTAAGAAAAGGATAGCTACGACACGAGGATGTTAGTGCTGTCATTCCAGACAATATTGGTGAACAGGAGATGTAAAATAGAGCCACACTTGAACATGCAAAGAAATAGGAACTGACAGCATTCCTTGGAACGCTAAGATGTGGCGCTGGAGGTCCCACGATGCTCACCCGAAAGTTGTTGTTTGACTACTAGCAGGTCAATGCAACGTACAATTTCTGTTGGTAACTTTCCTTTTGACGCGGACCTAACGGACCTCCTTCTTACCACGCTCTCCGACATCCACACATTGGAGTCGTTCGTCTTATCTTCAAAGTTCGTATACAGCGTCTTTAATACCCGCCGAGCTTCCGTTCTATGCTCTGTGGTCTCTAACAACGTTGGATCCGCTACTCCACCGGCCATGCGACTTCTCAAGGTTATGACAGATATCGAATCCTATTGGCATGGGTGGATTTCTCCACTGCCAGCAAACAAACTTCCGAGGGAGGAAGATTTTCGACCAAACCATCTTGTGTTGAACGTCACCATGCGAGAAGCTCGCCTGCTCGCCACTAACCACGAGGTCGTTCAAGAGCTCGAATCGGTGTACAGTTGGAGGTGATAGGTTTCTGTGAGTTACACGATATTCTCCATCGCTCATGTCATGCATGCCAGACACAAGGATCCCCGATCGTCCTTCAGTCGGCTCACGTCACACGAATCTGAGCAATTCCAAATGGCGTTGTACAGGGTGTGGTTCGTTTGTGCGCTGTACGGCCGCTCCGCGCCTGCGAATCGTGTAGGAAAGAGCAAATCCAAGCGTCTCTCAGAGATCCTAAAGGATCTTGGCCAGATGCAATCCAAGTTCCTGCAGAGCTTCCCCCCTTCACAGATGGGACCGCTCTTGGAGGTATGGGGCTTTATGCTGGACTTGGCGACTTGGGCCGTCCGGGCCGGTTTTCTTCCACAGAAAAGTCAGTGATTATTGTCCTTCCGCGACCCTGATACTAAGCCGGCATGGAAAATGAAGACTACCGTTTGCTGGAAGCATATCTCGTCTGGTCCGGCCCTGACACAACGTTACAAGCCTTTCACAACAAGTTGACTAACATAGACCGCAAAGTCGTTCCTGCACTTTCCGGATCGTATGAGCAATTTTGTCAAGTTTTCAACGCGGCTAGTTCGAACAAGCAACCAAGAATCTCGATCTTAACATCGCCAGAAGACTGTTTCGTGAACACGGTGAAATGTACGTTCCCCTCATTTTATCTCGGCATGGCTAAGTGCAACATGTGTAGGTCGACAATGCACTCGATCAGCGTTGTGGAGTGAAACAAGTTGGTTCCCTCCTTGCGAGTATGAGATAAATCCGCTAATGTGATCACCTTAGACTGGTCCTACTTGCGGGGGATAGCTCCCCCTTCAGAGTTTTTCGAGTTCCTTGAGCTTCCTTGGTGGAACTCGTATATCGACTCAAGTACCCTGGAGAAGATTTGTCGCGATACACCTTATTCCCAGCTTATCTCCGAGATGTTTTCGTTGCGCTCGAAAGCTTACAGGACCTGGAGAGCACAACACTGGATTTGCACAGCATGCCTCCAGAAATTCATGCACGATAATATAGAAGCGTTATGTCGTTCTCGGGGATGCTCTGAGCAGATTGACCAATGAAATCATACAAATGGAACTTGGTTTGATTCTATTTCTTTGCATGTTCAAGTGTGGCTCTATTTTCATCTCCTGTCCACCATTGTTTGGAATGACTTCATCACTCTGACATCCTCGTGTCGTAGCTATGCTTTTCTTAGTGCTTTGCTGCAAAAAGCTTTTCCTTTGCCTGGTCACCCCGGCATGCTTTCCAGGCAGCGTAGTACAGGGGCAATCCGTCCGTCAAACCTGGCTTTTTTGGCTGCCAGCCCAGCAGTGACTTGGCAAGGTACGGGCGAAGGAGAACTGTGGTCCCCAGGGCCTCCTCGTAGGCTGTTAATCGACGGAACGTCAGTACGAAACCATTCGCCCAAAACAAATGACGCGGCGCACGGTTCGTAGGCTCGATCCATCCGTGTGGTCCCTTGGCACCCGAAACCTGGACCAGCTTCCGAAGAAAGTCATCCACAGACTCCGTCGTGTCATTGC
>JBBPLN010000145.1:0-37839 GCA_038089815.1 Sutorius eximius | reverse complement strand
GAGGAAGACGAAGACGAAGACGTTCAACCCGAGGAACCTTCACAGCCCCCTTCTCCAACCCCGCTCGCGGAACCCGAACCCGAGCCAGAGCCAGAGGACGAGGATCCCGATCTTCAACCCGCACACAGAGCAGAAGCGCTCGATGTCCTGGCAATGATCGAACTCAAGTTTGCGCTCCTGAGGGAGAGAGTCTATGTAGAAAAAATGGAGGGCTTGGCATGGGAGGAATCACTGGTCTCCGACGGTCAGTACGCGTCGTTCCCGTACTGTTCCTAGTTCATTCGTTTTAAATGCATCAGGTACCCATCCTGAACTACATCACCTCCAAAGCGAACTCTCGAAACGACGCAGCAAACGATTGACGCTCGCGTCAAAGAAGAGGACGTACGAGATCGAAGCAGTCACAAGAAAGAGGCGCGAAGAAGAGACATGGTGTTGGGAGGGCTGGGATGTGAGTATATATTGACGCGTTCAAGCGTGACTCTTTTTCCCTCGGTTTCTGCGCGCATATATGCGCCTTGCTGATTCTCCTTGCCACCGTTCGCAGATTGCACGTACCGAACTTCAGACCGAGATGATTGCCGAGACAAACAGAAAACGACGCAAGCTGGAGAGAGAAAGGAGAACGGTCGAGCGGCCCGCGGCAGGTGCGTATACGTGAATCTCCTTGTCCGCCAACTGACCTGTCCTTAGCTCGGCGCATTCCCAGTGCGATACTCAATCCCCCACCCGCACCTACCCTCCGGCAAATTGCAAACATATTCCCTCTTCCGTCTCACTTGTCGCATCTGGTGACAAACAAGAAGTTATCCTATGCAAAAGGTCTCGGCCTTTACCCGGAGCTTGACGGACTGGGTATGTCGACTGCCTCTGAGCTGTGAATCAATACGACTGACTTGATTCATGACGACGTAGGTGGAGCCACGGCCTACCCTGACCTTCCGACACTTGCCCCCCATGATATAGCAGCTGATCTTGAGTTTCTCTTTCAACATCGGAGGATGGGGTATGGATTTACGATTGGATTCGGTCCCGCGATGGGCGTTCCGATGGGCGTTGGCTATAACGGTACCGCATCCGGGTTTGGTCCTGCATCCGTAGGCTTTGGAGGCCCCGCACCAAACCAAGCATTCGGAGCGAACGGTCTGGGAATCGGAGGTCCCGCGGAGACCTACCCATCAAACCCAGGTCCGGGCATCGTTCCTGGCAGTAACGCCACTCAAATCGGAGGACCGCCACTCGCACTTGGTGGCTCCGGGACTGGACTCGGTCCACTTGCACCACCTGCACCGTCCTCTGTACCGTCACAAAATACACCCAACGCCATTGTTGGACCTGGGAGCATGCCAGGGCCAGGCATGCCGAATGCGGATGGGCCACCGTTCTCGCAGCCGACCATGGGTGTATTTCAGGGACCCCCTCCTATCGGAACAGGCCCGGCAGGGTATCCACTTGGTCCCGGCGTAGGTGGAACGAGCATTGTGATCGGACCCGGAGGCATGACGAGTACCCCGGTCATCGGGCCTGGAGGCGCGCGAATCCAACGTCCCTCTGGTTTTGTCGAGCGAGAGCGCGAGCTCCAGAAAGAAAGGGAGCGGGAAATGATGCAGCGCGATCGTGAGATGCGAGAGTTCACGCTACGTGATCGGGAACTGGTGGCCCAACGGGAAAGAGAGCTGCGAGAACGAGAGCGAGAAAGGGAAAGGGAGTTTGGTCCTAACATGGGGCCTGGATATCCTACTTGGGGTTCCAAACCTGCCGGCGGCGCGGATTGGGATGCGCGGCGGAGGGAAGAGAAGGAACGCGTCGAGAGGAATGAACGCGATAGAGATCGAGATCGATCCCAGGTCCAGTCGATCGTCCCGGTACCTGCCCACCGTCATTTACACCAACACGTTCACCCGCATCCACATAGCCACCAGCTGCAACAGTTGCCTGGTCAGCCCCACCAGCCCCACCCAGTGCACGCAAACCAACCCCATCCCCACCAACATCCTCAGCACCCTCCACATCATCATTCACATGGACAGCATCCCCACCAGCATCCTCAACACCAACATGGAACATCACACGCACCACCACACCATCATGTAGGACAGCATCACCACCACAGGCACCACCATCATGTCTTGCACCACCACCACTCTGGCGCAAGTTCGTCCGGTCCTGACGGAGCTTCTCCACTCCCGCAAGGCTCTGCACCGGGCGTACAGACGATGGAGATCATCAATCTGTCTGCGAACCCTTCCTCCAAGTCACATTGGAAGAGGGAGGAGGTGAAGCTCGGTGGGAGCAGTATGCCTGGAAGTCGGCCTTCCTCCACCCATCCACTCCCGCCCTCACATAATTACGACGAGCGGGAAAGGGAAAGGGAACGCGAGAGGGAAAGAGAACGCGATCGACCGATTGCAACGCCTTTCGTCCTCGCACCATCGCATCATAATGTCTCTTCTGCAGCGTCTTCCCCGCGACACGGCTGGAACCCCGGTTCAGGCGAGTCAGGGCCCGCAGGCTCGAGCGTTCCATCAACTCCGTTCCCTGAGCGCTTCCACACACCACCCCAACGGTTCTCAAATCCGACTCCAAACGGGTTACCGCAACTGCCTCGCCCGCTGACAACCTCACCGCCCCGTGCACCACCCGCATCCATCTCAGCAAGTTCCCCTTCGACCTCTGCAATGAACCTACCTCTTCCGTCGTCTTCGTCCTCCAACGGGCCTTTTCCGCTCCCGCGCAAGCCTTCCCCGGCGCTGCCCAAGTTGGGTATGCCCCCGCTGGGGTACTCTCCTCGTCTCGCAGGCCCCGGTGTCGTCCCCCCCACGGGCCCTGGCGTCCCTGGCGTGCTGTCCACCTCGAACAGCGGGGCTGGCTTGACCTCCTCCGGGATCCTCACGAGCGGGCCTGGCGTTCCCCCCGGTCCGGGTATAGCTCCTGCGCCCGTCGTCGGTCCGCCGGGGGAGACCAGCGCGTCGTCACTCTTTACGGCCAATCGGACGACGTCGCCGTTGATTCCGTACACAGGCGCGCCGCCCGTCGTTGCGGTGTCGACACAAAAAGTGGGCGTCGATGGACCGTGACGCGGGATGCGTCGCACGACACCCATGATGCAGGTAGGAAGGAGCGATCGACGGTCTTGTATATATTTTTTGATTTTGCCTCTGCGGTGCGTGGGCGTGTTTGAATGCGTCGGTTGACCAGGAACATACATCGACATCTTTGCTGCTTTTTTTCTTTATTCTATTCCTTTTCTCCCTCGACCGATAGATTGCCGGTGCATTGACAGGGTACTCGTAACTAGCATCGGGCCATATGTGCGATGGATAATGGAATGGCATCATCAATAATACTTGTAACGTGAGATCTGGTTCGACTGTGCCGCAGGGGCTCATGGGCTCCGAGTTGGACAAAACCGTTCAACGTCATCTTGGAGTGGCTACTGTTGCACCTGGAAGATGTAGGCGATCGTCTCGCAGCATGCTTTGCCGTCGTGAAGAATCATTAATGACTCACGAAACCGGGCCAAAGCGTAACACAAATTTATAAATACAAGTTACAATCATGCTTTGGTAGCTTTGAGTGCGGCATCGACAATCTCGGTCATCGCAATGACACTTTCCTCTTCCAACGTGCGCCCCACAAGCTGTATACAGACGGGAGCGTCTCGATACACCTCGGGTTCGTCTAGACAATTCCTTAGCAAGATGTAACCGTATCCCAGAAACAACCACATACACATCTCGTAGATTGCTTGGCTGAAAGCGTCGATAAAATTCTCGTGAGGTTGCTTGACATCAAGAACTGGATCAACAGTGGTCACAGGGAAAATCGAGGCGGTGTAGTCGAGCGCATTCCACACGGTGGTGTAATTGGTGTATCTGGCGGTCAAATTTCATTGATAAGAGAATAAAATTCTCAGCTGGCATCACACCAACCTGTTTTTCCCATGAGGGGGAGCTGCATAAGGGGCCGCAGGGCAGATGATAGCATCCACTGGTCGGCCTGTTCCGGTGCGTCGCACGGTATCGTTCCAGTGTTCCAGGTACGCAGTACGCAGATCACTTCTCGCCTTTTGAATTTGCCAAAGTTGATAAGCAGTGAGGCCACCCGCCCTAGGACGGAAAGGTGCAACGGTAGCTCCGTGGGCATCCGGAAGCATGGTAGAGATAATTGGCTCTCCAGTCTCTGAAGCGGTAATCGCGAAATCTTCTGTGGAGCCGGCATTCCATATGTCCCTCTTGAAACAAACAGCGTCACTTTTCTTCAACTCCAATTTAGCATCACATACCGTCAAGTCACCCAGCTCTTTATGTCCAATTGGGTACCATGTGATGACTAGATAGTATGGATAGTATGTCAGGAAAAACATACTGAAACTAAGTGAATATTGGCGCACCGTTGTGACCCGCAGTTGTAAGCGCTGCTTGGACTCGCTTGAGCGCTCTTGTTATGGGTGGATGCGGGACACAAACACCGTCATCCCACATGATTGCGAAGCACAGCTTTTGACCATTGCCGCGATCCTTGAGCTGGTATTCGTCCTCATCCCATTTCTTGTGCGCGGCCAATGGGTCTTTGAGCCAGGGCTTCGCCTTTATGACTGCTTCCATGAACACCTTCAGCCCCGAGATGCTATGAGTGAGCGGCCCGAAGACGGATAAAACGGAGTCCTGTCCTTCTAGGGAATTTAGAGCACCACCGTAGGGTACTCGACCATAAGAAGGCCTTAGTCCGTACAGGCCGCAAAACGCAGCAGGAATCCGTATAGAACTTGGATCAGATCAGCTCACGATCTATCGACCCTAGGGAGGTACGCACCCGCCGACATCGGAACCAACACCTATCGGACTGCCTCTCAAGGCAATCAAAGCACCCTCTCCCCCAGATGAACCCCCACAGGTCAGCGAACGGTTATAAGGATTAGTCGTCCTGCCAAAGATGTGATTGAAAGTTTCAGGCCACTAGGGAGTATTCGAGTAAGCCATCATGGTTTCCGAGACGAGAGAAATCCAACGCACCATCAATGTTTGCGGCACATTTGTCCTTACGAATGGAACTGCTCCGCATTCTTCCAAAATGTCAACGAGTACCGCATTCTTTTTTGCATATTTTCCGATCCAGGATACGTAACCCATCGTTGTCTCTAGGTCCTTGATGCATATCTGGTCCTTTAAAGATATAGGGAGTCCATGGAGTGGACCAACGACCTTTCCGGTCCTCTTCAACACGTCATCCAATTCAGCGGCCCGAGCAAGTGCACGTTCCACAAATATTTCTGTTAAGCAATTCACCTAGCTCTCGTCAACCATCGCCACGAACCATCGCCACGAAAGAAATTACTAGTTGTTGCGCAATTACAGCCCGTTTGTAGAATGCGGTTGTGACGTCAACAGCGGACCATTCACCGCTCGCAAGCCTTTTCAGCAAAATACCGACATCTTCACCCGTGATTGCAAGCTCTCGTTGCGTCAATAGATCGTACGCCCCAGGTAAGGCAGTCACATTGAGTACCGTCTCCGGTGGAGGTGTGATCAACCATTCTGGGGGAATTGCCTTCTGCTGGCGATGTTTCTTGTCAGCAGCGAGATCGGACCACGATGGCATTATGGGGTGATGTGGGTGATGAGAGTAGCACCTAGTGGGTGACATTCCGCGAGAATATATACAAAAGAACGGCTGGGAACAGACTGGTCTATGCGTACACATGTCAAAGCGATAGGCGTAATGTCGGCTGAAGTAGTTCTGATATGAAGCCGTCACGGGAGTCGAAGCAGCTCTATACGTAGAAAGAACCGCGACGGAGCTCCGGTCGTGGAAGCGTTGATGCGTGATTCTGAAAATAAGGCGCGTTGGCTTTCGCAAAAGGAGACATATATATCGAAAAGAAAAAAAAAGAATCAGAGAGCCGGTGATGTCAGTGATACAGAGGCCATAAGGCTGTAGCTCTGGATCAAGTCGACTAAGAGGTGCCAGTGGTGGTTGATAATACAACGCTCATCACCAATGCATGGCGGATAAAAAAGATGGAACTTACATGGGCAGCCTGAGCTGTTATGTCAGTGGTCAGGAAAAAACGAGTGTATGGGCAAGCCGTTCAAGTGGAACAGTATTGTAACTGCTTTCCCGCGCTAATACCTCGCCTTGCAAGCCTTCGACATGAAAAACAAGTACGATCGTTGGAGGGAGCGAAGAAGAACAAAAATACCGCAGCGATATGGTTCAGTCGCGAATGCCAACTCACCTCACTCCAGAAGTACATGCACCGTTCATGCAACACATGAATACACTAGAAGAGTTCATCAGCAAAGTACATGACACGGTCAGAGGTTATTACAAGGTTGGTGGTGGTAAAAGCCATAGTGTGAGTAGGAGTAGAATTTATTAATAAAAGCACGAGACAAGTGCCCTTTTCCAACCAATCCGTCAGAAAAGATATAACCGTACATAACCGATACAAGATCCTCCCCGAATCAGAAATCCCCGAGGTCGACTTCTATACTTTCTATCACGGACGCCTCTAGAGACTTGTCTTTCCGTGGCGCGAGTTGCGAGCTCGCAAGGGCCGATGGTGGCAGCGGGGATATAGGTCGCGAGCTTGCTGTCGGTTGTGGTGCGATGACGGGCGTTCCAATCAGATTCGGCGTCACGGACCTGTCCCGCACAAAAGCGAACGAATGCAAGAGCATGACAAAAGATCACAAAACCCAACCATGCATGACAGGATAAAGTACAAACCTGGATGTATCGTTGAACGTCCTCGGTATGGTCTTCAACCTGGCACTAGGGTCGGATGGCGTGGCGACGCCCGAACCTCCCGCGCTCGCAAGCTTCCGTTCCTTTCGTTTCCGTTCAGCCTCGAGCAACTCGGCCTTTCGCACGGCTTCCAGGTTCGCTTTACGATTTCGCTCGTTTACCTTGGCGAGTTTGTCAGCAAGCGATTCTTCCTCCTCTCGAGCGTTCTGGACGACAGGGAGTTCCTTTAGCTTCGCCTCGATGTCGGCCACTTCGGCATAATCCTGACGTCGCATAGCCAGCGTCTTTGCTTGCTTAAGGCGAGACCGTTCCATCGTGATAGCGGCTACGCTCTGCTGCTGGTTAAATTGATTCTTGCGTGCAACCATCGCTGTGATATCACTCTGAATGATACCTCAGTGCCATACATGACTGTCGTGCAAGATGCACAGACCTCTGTCATCAGTTGCGTGGCTAGTTTGTGAAGCTGAGCAGCCTTCTTTTCCAACTGTCGTTTGGAAGGTAGTCGCACTTCATCCACAGCACAGTCTGCGTTCAGTCGGTCAAACTCCTTCTACACACCGCCACATCAGAGGCGATGGTGAGGTGAGTAAAGATGAGACACGCACTGCATCAAAGGTTGCATTGGAAACCTTATCCATATTGAACGCCTTGACTGATTTTCCATGTTTAAGTTCGAGTGTTTGGTTGACAGTTCTTTCGTTAATCTTGTATGGTCGTGTGAGATTGGCACCGAGGTCTTGCAGCCTATTAACGCAACGATAGCAAAGCTCCAAGGTTTACTCACTCGCCACCTCGCATAACCGGTACACCAGTTCGTTTTTCTCGTAACCAATCAGGTAGCGTACCCAACCACCTTGCATGAAAGCTTTCAACCCGCCATAAATGGGTGCTGAATTGCACTTGCCTTTGACATAGTCCTCAAACCAAGGTGCCATGCAATGCTTAGCGAGCATGTCTCGAGTAAGTCTGCAAGACGACAGGTCCTCAAGAGTGATTGGTTCGTCGTCAGGGTTAGGCTGTTTAGAGAACAGTTTACGATCCTTCTCTTCCTCCTCTTCATATTTGGTGATTTGACCATCCTCTTCCTCGCCAGATGAGGTATCCATGTCCATAGGTGACGATGAACGGTCCCGCTTGGGAGAGTCCGTGCGATTCTAGAGGCTATGAGAGAAGAAGTTAGCTTTGAACTGCACATGCTTACGCGCTTCTTCTCGTCCTTTGCTTTGCGTCGAGCTTTAAGCTCATCAAGTTTCTTCGACTTCTCCTTTGTAGCCCCTCTGACCGCATGTTGACCTACGAATTGAACATTAGATACTGCTTGGTAAGAAGAGGGTATTGTCAGCACGTTTCGCAGCTTTGGCCACCACCGCATCTGGATCTCCTGAGCCGTTCTTTTGTTGTTTGATCATCTCCTGTAGTTTCCGTCTGTCTTGTATCTTTTGCATTTGTTCCAGTCGTTCGGCGAGAATGTTCTCTCGGTCAATCTCAGACATAGAAAGTAGTCTATTCGGCGCAACCGTCGGTAACATCGAAAATACGGTGTCAAACATTACGTTGTGGTACCTAGAGTGGAACTCACCGTTCCCTGTCCGCATCATCCTCATACTTGCCTTCCAAGGGAAAGGGATTGGGCTCCTCCTCTTCTTCACTTTCCGGTGCATTTCCCGACTCGCTGTCGGAAGCGCTAGTAGATTGATGTATAGAACATGGTACAAACGAAGCCAGTGCAAGCGCATACCTTGATTTGCGCTTCTTGTTCCCCGACTGTTTCGCACTGCTAGCCTGACGCTTTCGCTTCTTCTCTGTAGCTCCGGCAAGTTCGAGGAGTTCGTCGTCAATGTCGCCGTCAGAGTCGGACATGATTAACCAAGAAAGTGGAGAACGACGAGGAAGTAAGAAGAGAACAAATCGTTCCACTCCAGCACGATTGCTGTGTCACTTGTTATGGATATTTGGTCATGTTTATAAGCTGTGGAATCACGTGACAATATATGTGAATCCGGCGGTAAGATTTTGAGTTTCGTCAGGGATATCTTGCAATTATAGTACTACTTTGCGTCGAGACGCAACAACGTAGTGGGAATGAAGCCTACCGTTGACCTTGTTTCGCGCTCCGGAGGTAAGGTATACGAATAAGATCCTGCTGACTACCAGGATACGGTTGGTCCCTTGGCTCGCTGTGTCGCCGACGCGGTACCCCCTTTCCGTCATTGCTGGGAATGACCCGAGTGACAAATGTGACATCGGCCTGCCTCCACCCCAGGAATGGCCCGACTACATCGCATGCACTTTGTCAGTGGTATTGAGACTTCTTTTCAAGGTTGCTCGCGTCCGAGGCAAGCCAGATTGACGAGAAATATCATACCGCACTGGCAGAGAATTGAGAACTGGGACATACTCGAGGGATCGACGTGGTCCTCCGAACACACCAGCTGGGTGCACTCATTTTGCCGACTGACAGTGCGTGGATACTTGAGTGTTCCTGCGAGTTTGTTCACCCGTCGATTCTATCAGGTTATGCGACAAAGGCCGGCGGTGTCTCTGGCTACCCAAACATTTCTGGTAAGTGTAGTGACAATGGTTCGAGCGTCTTGTCCACCAAGAATCACCGGACAGCCCATCTCGGCCACTGTCCACACCCGTGCCTTTTGACCCTACACTGTTACACAGTTGTATGCCAAACATGCCATTCAGCATCGCATTCATCGGGTCGTGGTGGGTGATGGACGTGATGGGTGGCATTCAGAATGGCGACTTTCTGGATTCCGAGTCTTGTGACACTGACGGTCTTCAAGTAGGGCGGCTGGCTTTTGCTGACAGGTTGCTGTGTTGACACCTGTGCCATCGTATAGCGAGTACAAACTCATTTATGCTTTCGAACAGGCCACACAAGCGCGCTTACAGACAAGGGCATACCCGTTGGCGATCCCCCTCACTCAGCTGGAGGATGTCATTTCGCAGTGAAACTTTCTCTCCGTCGTTCTGAGACCTACCTTGTCTTGCGAGTGGCTTTGATGCATGTATACTAATTCATTCTGGATGTCCGTGAAGGGTTTTTTCCTGTTGATATTCTCTGACCAGGTACCACCACAAAAACAAAGGGTTGCTAGGTATGTTCTGCGAGAACAAATTTTTTCCTCTCCGCCTTGGGTTTGCTCTCTCCGGCACGAGTATGCTTCCGCCGGCGTTCTTCCTTGATACGCTGCGCTTCGAGCATCGTCCGCTTGAGTTTTGCTGCCTGATAGACAGGCTTGGGCAGATGCCGCATCCTAGATTGCTTCAGACAACAAGGTCCAAGTGAACGCCCTCGGGCTTACCGTGATATCCGGCCAACTTCCTGGTCGTGTTTCCACCGGTCCTTGAGACTTTCGCGGTATTCGATTGCAGCACGCTCTCGTGCTGTAATGATACCGAGTTTTTCTGAAGCCTTGGCTTTCCATATCCTGACGTTCCCATCGTCCGATCCTGAGATGACGAATCGCGCGTCTGCGCTGAATATTGACGACGACACCCTACAGATTGTGAGGAAGCGATCCCGCAAAGAGGAGGGACTAACGCACCTCTGCATCCGCTTCGTGTGATACACTTCTGGCTGTGTACCCTGCCCCTCTTTCCATATGCGCATGGTTCGATCCCACCCACCGCTTACAAATTCTAAACCTGTGGGACTCCAACCGCAGCTCATGACAGCCGCGACATGTGCCTTATAGATATGCGTTGGAGTCGACAAGTTGCGGACGTCGAAAGTGTATAGGTTGTGGTCTTCGGATGCCAGTAGCACTGATGTAGGGAAGGTTGGCGACCATGATAGAGCATTGCTCTGCATCTGCATGATGACCCTCCGCTCGGCTTTACCAGTGCGGATATCGTAGAGCGTGAAACTGCGATCGGAACCTATACTTCCGAGCACAGACGCTTCAGCGAGGTTGAAATGCACCGAGGTGACCGTCTCAGTGGCTGTCGGGAAAGTGAGGTTGGAGAGGGCGGCGTTCCTGAAGGAAAGTGATGAGGACAGACAAATGTGACACGGCAAAGGATAGTGACTTGTTCTCATCCCATATTTGGACTATGGACGACGCCGTGGCGAACAGGGGATCTGTTCTGTGGTGATCGATAGAGCTATGTGATCACATGAGTTTGGACGGCCATGTTAACCAACAGAAGCCCGCACTTGAAAGGTGATTTTCCAACGAACACGTTGAGTGGTTTTTGTTGCTAGATTGCCTGTCAGTTGCAGGAGGATGATGATCAACGCAAGAATGCTCACAGAGGTTTGCTCTTGTGGCGAGGTGTCCCAAAGCTTGATGTTACAATCAACGCCACAGCTAAGCAGTCTGTCGCGGTCTGCGAAGCAGAGTCCAGATACTTTTCCCTTGTGGGCGCCTTGTATCTGATGCGATGGCTTTTGTTCAGCGATATCGTGCACAATAACGCCTGTAACCGGTTGGTCTACAGCTGACGTGTTGCACAAAAGACTCACCGCCGTCCCAACTGCCACTGGCGACAATGTTGACTGTTCCTGGCTTCCTACAGAGGACCTCGACGGCATCGATGTGACCCTCCAGACTTGCAATGAAGGGTTTGGAAAACATCCTGTCCATTTTGGCAGCATTTAGGGCACGCATCCGTTCACGGGCACGTGTAAATGGATGAAGCAGTGGATCGAGGTTGCGCGAGGTTGGCGTTGGGTCTCCAGGGCGCGTTGGCAGATGCGCAGACGGCGCATGCTGAAGAACGGAGATTTTCTAGACTAGATGTGATCAAGGACGTGACTAGCAAGTCGAGGGGATACATACCATCGAGCAAAGGTATGGTGGGAATTTCGTGGAGTCCTACGCGACTCGTTATAGCCGGGAGTGTTTCACCCTCATGTTGCAGCGATGGCACGATCTCGGAAATATCACACTTGTATCGCCCATTTCTTGCGATGAACACCATTTGGGGGATGTAACAACGCAGCCAAGACTGGCCCATCGATTTTGGTGAGCAGATGTTGCGTTTAATGAACGTTCTCCACTGGTTACCAGGGATCGTTACAGCCGCATCGATGTAGCAACGGACTGACAGGCCGTGCATGTTATTCCTTTGTTGTTCTTTCCCATCATCGTAGCTCGAGTTGACAGCCTCCCTCACCAGCGGCTCGTCTGCCTTCGTCCTTCCTTGAGGCCAACGCCACATGCCCCTCTGTTCCTCCGTCTTCAATTCATCCCTATGAGCCAGCTGAGCCTTGTCTGTCTGTCCCTGACCCCGAACTTTCGCTGCGTCGGTTTTACGCTCGGGCAATTTGAAGTCCTCATTATACCCCCCGTTATTGAACTCGTAATATCGTTACTCTTCATTTACTTGTACTCCGGTCCCGCAAGGCAAGTATTCAATACTCTGCAGAGCCGAATTATTTCATTTGACATGACAGGCGGGCACAAATCCTCCTTGCACTGGATGGCATTCTGTATTTCATATGGGCACTCGTGGACATGTCGTCGCACGTGGCCCCCGCAGCGCGGACTTCTCAACCTGTATTCAAAGCTCTCGATGTTTTCGTTGGTACGTCTACTTGACTCTCCTTGATCATTGGGTGATTGGGAGTCGTAAACAGGAGCTGTATCGTTCACTCCTATCCTTGTTTACTTGTTCTGTCTTTATCAGCTGAGTATCCATGATTTCATTCCCACCCTCTCTCGCAAGCTCCAATGGTATCTCGAAATTTCATTGCCCATCCTCTTGCTGGTCGCTGTCGTAATCAACGAGGTATCATCGTTTGTTGGAACATTTATCGGTATATCCTGATTTCATGTCCACGGGTGAGACACGCTTACCGAAAGTCACCAGGAACAACTTCCGATCAACATCCACTTGTAGAGTTCTCTCATAACAACGAGTCGCTCTGGCATTCTTTGAGCCTGTCATCTCTCGCCATATATGCAATCACCCAGTTTATCTTTTTTCTCCTCGCTTTTTCTCGTCTTTCCAAGGCAATCGTAGACAAAAGGCGGATAGAACTCACCCACTCTGACGGATGTCACCACTTCAATGGCATCATCTGGATCGCTGCCGGCATTATCACCGGCGTCATCGAAACCATCGCCGGTTTCGCCCAAGTTAGTTTCGGCGTAGCACTGGCCCGCAGAATAATCCGCATGAGCGCGCGGGCCATTCTCATGTACGGCCTACTCAAAGGGTGCGTTGTACTCCCCACACGTCTCGCTGTCACTCTCCTGACGTCTGCTTGACGCAGCCTCGATGTTGCAGAAGACTTTGAAACACTCACAGATGAACTACGTGGTGTGTCTCACATCAGCAGACGCATCTCTCGCATGCTTGGCATCAATCCCGCGCGGATCAATATATTTCGCCGTATCTCCCAATCGTACTCCGAACAATCACAAGGGGATGTGTCAACTGAGAAGCAGTCCAGAGACCAACGTGTCACTGTCCACTATGAGAGAGGACAGGCGCCTTTCTTGCAAATCCGCTTCTCCACGCTTGACTTTCCCGCCCAAGCTGCGTCCGAACAGAGGCGCAGGTCGCTGTCTGGATGTATCCCAGGTGCAGGTGGTTACGCGCAACAGCATGGAGAGAACGTCTCAGATGAGATGGTGGCCGCGCGAAACGCGATGCTCCAAACACCGAGGGCGAAATCGGAGCTAGTGGATGCTGGAAGTAACCACTATACACTCCCCGACTGGGTTCAGCCTCCCGAGAGGAATCATACATGGCGGGGAAGCGGGGCAACCATCTCGGACAGTACGAGCATCGTTCGAGAACTCGAACGCAAGTTCCCAAACCTTCCTCCACGCGTCACGGGCAAATACCGCGGATCCATCCTGGGCGAAAATTGCCAAGAGGACCCCTTCCCACTCGTCGGTGTTTCCCGTCAGTCTAGCTTACGTCGGGATGGGCCACAAAATTCGAGCGAAGAGGGAGGTACTAGCGTTGCGCTTAGCCCGAGTGGTTCGATCAAGCGGAAACCGGCGCCGCCCCTCCTCGAAAACATCACGTATATCTCGAATCGGCAGAAGCGCCCGGTGTCCACATGGGGAGGGCTGAACCAGAATGCGCCCAGGCAACCCATGGACTCTCCTGTCCCCTATACCCCCACGGAAGGCACCACCGTCTACGGCCCGGATTCCCCAGTAACTGCAGAACCTAGTACTCCCAGATCGCAAAGGATGACCGCTCGAGACGTGATTAGGAGAGTCAGTCGAGCCATGAGCGACGTGAGCATCCGCTCCGCAGAATGGCTTACCTCGGTGGATGCTTCCCGGTCGGGCCGGACACAGCTCACCGCATCAGACATCGAGCTGTACCGCAGAGGGAATCTTGGACCTGGGTCTGCTCGTCCCAAATCCGGAACGGGTGAAACCTTGTTGCCCGGTGTAAAATTTCCCCCAAGGACGAGGAGATCCTCGGACGACGCCAGGTCACATTCCAAGCCAACTCGGCCACGTACCGCTACCCGCGCCAGCATTGGAGAAATACCTATGCAAACACCTTCGCCCGCCAAGCTTGAGTCAGGACGCGAGCGCGTGTCGTCACATGGGCCGACGAATATCGGCGGGGTCCAGCCGAAACAACGAACAGTCATGATACCAGGGTAACTGGAACATGGACCAGAACAGTCTCTTTTTGAATGATTGACGCTTTAAACTGCGAATATGAATATTCTAATATGTAGTATTAGTGTCAGTCTTTCATAAATAGAGATTTCCCCGTCTCCAGTTCTATCACGTTCTGCTCTCTTTTTCTTGCCATAATACATGGCCTTTCTTGAATATTCAAACCAGCGTGGCTGGAGTCATCATGACAATGTGGTAAAACAAACAAGCATACAGCCTGATAGCTTAACAACAGCTAGTTCTGACGAGCGCCTTCAGTATTCGATGAAAGCGCGTTGGGAGGAATGCTCACCTCTGGTATTCTAAATATCGTGATCTCCTGCAGTAACCGACTCGTTTCAGGCAAAGCCAGTATAAAGTAAAAGGCAACCGACCTGCTGCTTAAAGTATCGACGGTTTTCTTCGTCAATAAGTACCAGGTTGAGGTAATACCGTATACTGAATTTCTTGTTGACGTCACGGAACGTGGGCGTTAGATCGAAACCTCCAAGGAATAATCGAATAGGTATGGTTTCCCCTGCACAGCATACCTAAGACAGCGCACCTCCCAACCTAAACAGGATCACTCACCTCGAACCGGCGCACCATCCATGATCTCAAACTTGGTAATGGTCTCGCTCTCGTTATACTGATTCGGCGGCGAACCCGTCGTCTCGCGCCTTATAATCGATAATTCCATATGTTTGATCTTGATCCGAACGAGCAAGAAGTAAATCTTGCCAACGATGACGTCTTTGAGATGATACCTGATAGTCCCGTCAGAGGCCGACTCGGGAGGAAGGAGGAAGGAGACCTGCTTTGACTTGTTGTACTCGAATTCGATGTGCAGGCAGTCTTCGATACCCACTTCCATCCTGATTGCGTTATTGCTGTCAGGCGGCATACGGTAAGAGTGGACCCAAATGTCCTTCTCCTTCGTCACGTCTGCTATCCGCCGCGAGACCGTGACTCGTATGAGGTATCTTGTCCGACGTCAGACCGCATGCAACGGCCGGGAGCACCATTCAGACTGACCGTAGCTTCACGTTGATACCCTGATAGCTCTCAAATTGTTTCTCCACGTTCTTGAAGAGAAACTCAAACGTCTGGGCCTGTCGTAGTTCTCCCGGCGATGCCAATTCTTGAGAAAGCGACAGGAATTCGTGGTGGTTCCCCCGGTCATAAAAGAGTTCTGCACGAACGGATGAAGGAAGTCAAGAGCGCGAGAAGCGATGGGGACGTGCCTATGGTGCCTACGAACTCGACCTTGATACCCTCGTGCGTCATCTTCTTTCCATCGCGGACACGTATCGTCACCTGCAAGCGTATCGGACGTGCTGTTTCTCGAAGCGAAACAAGACTAGATACAAACCTGTCCGCCGACCGAGTCACCATCGTAGTAAACCGGGCACTGGGTAACCTTGTCTTTATCCCCCTTCATATCCACTTGTTTCCGCAGTTCCTCTCCATCGAGCTGAATATTTACGTCGACGGGGGACGCGAAGAAATAGGCCATGATAGAGGCTGAGCAGTATAGTGTTAGTAGAGGGCGTTGCCAGGCCTTGAAATGTTCCAAGAGGTATGTTAGGACGTATCGGTGTGGCTAACAAAGACTATTGAAGCGCTATGGCGCCTTGTCACGTGCCGACAACCATCAATCTATACAAGAGGCTCAATCCTAGTTTATTCCAATCTAACGTATCCAACTCTCCGCTTTCCCATGTACGTCTTGTATCCTTGATCTCGGTCTTCGCCATCCGACTTTGGAAGTTCCAAGATTTTGCTACTCACCACCTCTCGAATTCGAACCTGGTGTGCATTCTGGTCACGATCTCCATGAAGTCGGGCTCGTTATCAGGGGTAATATATCCTCGTCGAACAAGGAAATCGATTAAAACTGCATGTTGTGGTCAAAATCTGCAATACAAGGGCGCCCCTTTAACCCACCTACGGCGCAGTTGGCTTTGAACAGACCCTGTTTCATTTTCGAAACGACTACCTCGAGTGGCAATAGCTGACGGGGGTTCTTTCATCGACTGGTCAACACGCAAGGGGTATGTGCAGGCCTACATCAAAAGATTCCACTTCTCCGTCTAGTGGCTTCGGTTGAAACGGTGGATCCACGTCAGGCGGTACCTTGAGATCATACACATATCTTGTCCAGTCTTAGTGAGCAAGCAAAGGGGATACAAGGGACGGTGGCCGTACTGGACTTCAGGTTGTAGCCATCCCCGCGCGGTTCTGGTCGTAGTTGGATGGTGTGAACGTCCCCGATATGTCAAAGGCTGCATACTCACTGGAAATAATAGCTGACCGAACCTGCACACTTTGCATACGTCCTTACTATGTTTTCGTCGATGCTTGCCTCTTCCATTGATTCTTTGGCAAGAGTCTCAAAGACAGACATTCCGCTCGGAATTCCGCCCGCGACGGTGTTGTCCAAGTAACCGGGCCACCTAAACGATAATGCATCACAAGAGCATCAAGGACCATCATATAGAGACGCACGTCGGCTTCGTTCGGGACCGGGTTGGAGTCCAGATCCGCACGTTTGTACCGTCCGCATCTTCATGATAGATGGTCATGTGTACACCGTGAGTGGGGACCCCAAACAAAGCACAAGCAGTGCGTTCCATCTCGAAGAGGTAGTTGCTCGTATCGGTGTCATTCCTCTTTGCTTTGGAATCGTGCGAGAGGTTGACGCCGAACGGGTTACGATAGACTGCATAGAGTTCATTCCTCCACTTTTTGGGTCCGATCACGTCTTGGAAGAGATGACCGCTGTCGCGCCATCGTTCACAGAGCTTCTTCATCACGTTTGTGCGCTTGGAGGGGGTATCGAGGGAAGGATGAAAACTAACACGGTTTCTCGACCCCACTCGCGTTCGTTCAGGGATAACAAAAGTCCCTTCTGGTTCTTGGCATAGAGCGTCGATGACCTCTGGCTTTAGCAGGCCAATGACGGGGCTGTCTGGAGACTGGGACAATGACCATGGTATCACGTAGCCTCGGTGCGTGGATGTGGTGGGATCGTCTAAGCCGTGGTTGGCAGGGAGATGAAAGTTGTCGCATTGATTAATGAGGTCGAGAAAAGACAAGCTGGGTCTATCCAGAGCGAGGTTGTCCCCCATCGCTGATCGCTGTGTGCTGTATCGATCGCGATGTAGGTTACGGATCTTTCGACCATCTGAGCGGTGTACTTTTCTGTATGGCAACGTGTGGTACGCGTCGCATCACGACGACGATCACTGACAATCTTGGTTCGTGTTATCATGTGATAGTAGACAACGACAATAAAATTGGATGGCAACCGGTTCACCCACTTTCTTACTCGTTCCTCCTTCTCTCAGGCAGGTCCTGTTCATTGTTGATCACCGCTGGACGTGTCGATTTCTCTATGACCAACAAACGCATCTCCGGTCTCGACTTGAAAGACCACAATCCTTTCACCAACCAAAACCCATTCATTGACCCCGAGCCAGACATCAAGACATCCCTCCACAGGAACAAGTCCGAGCGTGACAGGCTTCAAGGTATCCAGCAAACGTGGACAAATGGGAGTTCTCTAAGGGGTCTGCAGGAACCCCAAACTCTGGGTCAAAGATTTGACCTATGGATGATCAACGAAGGAGGAAAGCGACTCTTCTTCTTTTCTTGGATATTCTTCCATTGTCTGGTCATCACCTTTGGTTTCATGAACTATCAACTTAGCGACGACCTAACCACTGCCCGTGCCACCTTTGGCATCACCTATCGTCAGTATTTCGTGTTCCGTTTTCGGAGTGAAAACTGACTCGGCATCACATTCTTCTAGCCATCGCTCGTTCCGCCGCTCTTGTCTTGCATACCGATGTCATCTTCATCCTTTTGCCAGTCTGTCGTAATTTCATCTCCCTCCTTCGTCGGACCCCATTAAACCAGTTCATTCCCTTTGACAAGAACATCACCTTTCACAAGGCGACGGCGTGGTCCATAGTCGTGTTCACAGTTATCCATATCGCCGCTCACATGCGCAACTTCCAAGAACTCGCCATGCTTGACCCCAATGCCAAAACTACTGGTCAACGCATCCTCGTCTTTTTGCAGGCGAACTTTGCCACTGGTCCCGGTGTTACTGGGTGGATTATGACCGCCTGTCTTGGGATCATGGTTTGGTTCGCCATGGAGAAGCGCCGACGTGCCAACTTTGAGAGATTTTGGCACACCCACCACCTCTTCCTTGTCTTCTTCCTTGCATGGCAGTTCCACGGAATGTGGTGCATGATCAAGCCCGACAGGCAGCCCTTCTGTTCATTCAATAGCATTGGTGTGTTCTGGGTGAGTTAGGTGTCTACCTTTGACATCCCATTTCTCATACACCATGTTCAGCGGTACTGGCTTATCGGTGGCGTCATTTGGACCTGCGAACGCGTCTTACGTGAAATTCGATCTCGTCACAAAACGTATATCTCCAAAGTCATCCAGCATCCTTCAAAAGTCGTTGAGATCCAGATCAAGAAAGAGAAAATGACGACCCGTGCCGGACAATACATCTTTATTTGCTGTCCAGAAATCTCGTATTTCCAGTGGCATCCTTTTACCCTTACTAGGTATGTGATTTCTCATCTAACCTCAACGGGCTTCTGAGACCCTTGCAGTGCACCAGAGGAGGACTACATCTCGGTTCACGTTCGCGTCGTCGGTGACTTCACGACGGCACTCGCCAAGGCACTCGGTTGCGATTTCGATTCTAAGAAGGGGAAGGAAATAAATGCATCTGGTGGTATGGTGGTAGGCACTAACACGAACCCGCCTCTTAATCGGACACTTCCCCGTGTTATGGTCGATGGTCCATTTGGTAGCGCCTCGGAGGATTTCTTGAACTACGAAACGGTCCTGCTCGTTGGTGCCGGTATTGGCGTTACGCCGTTTGCCTCGTAAGCTCCAGTGTATTGTTACTGAATTCAGGTGATATTAACTCTATCGTAGCATATTGAAATCTATTTGGTACCGGATGAACAACGCAAACAACTCGAGGCCGACGCGTCTCTCCAAAGTCTACTTTACCTGGGTCATCCGTGACTTTGGCAGCGCAGAGTGGTTCCATTCCCTCTTGCAGGCTATTGAAGACCAAGATATTCACAACCGTATCGAGATCAACATTTATCTCACGGCCAAAATCAAGGAGGATGATGTGAACAACATCATTGTGGGTTTTTCGCATCTGTTGTCCCTGGGACTAATATCGTGACCTGTCCGCATGTTCTCCGCTGCACGTGCGTCATACAGGTTCAAGATGTGGGTGGAGAGAAAGATGCGATCACGTCGCTACGCGCCCCCACTCATTTCGGGCGGCCAAACTGGGATAAAGCGTTCACGTCCCTTGTTGACAAGCACCCTGATACGGATGTCGGCGTGGTACGTTGTTGCACACAGGTCCGCAGCACGTCGTCCTAACCCATTTGCTCTGTTCCACAGTTCTTCTGTGGACCTCCCGTGCTGTCCAGACAACTCCACCAAATGTGTAACAAATACTCAAACCCTGGTGACGGTGGAACTAGGTTTTTCTTCGGAAAGGGTGTGTTCCCTTGTGTTTCCCATTGTCCGGTCCCTCATGACATCGTTCTCTCCTTTACCTTTTTATCAAACAGAGAACTTTTGATGGTCGAAACATGCGTCCGCAAACCGCTGCTTGTTTGTTTGTGCGTCGGTTGCTCTTGTACTTGCGTGCTGGTTCACGCAGAATGCTTTCATGTCAGTGATGCCTTTGCTCCTTGGCATCTCTACTTTATGGACGTGGTCTTTGTGTTTGTGGCGTCTTGAGTCATTTTCCGTAGATGCTTGTGCGTCAGTTGGCAGTCGTTGGGGTCACACCATGTAATGTGGTCGACTCAACTAAAAGCCAACCCAATGAGTTACGGTGCTGTATTCTACAATTGCTGAATGATATGATGATTCACCAACGATGATCAACGGATGACGATACATTATACTTTGCTATGGTATCCATGCAGATTAGGCCGGGAGATGCCATAAAAATGACGACGTGACGGGGGAGGGTGCTGGGGGAATCAAAAGAACACGTGGATGCAGATCAAATGTCTCGATAATAAAACAGGAAAGAAGAAAAAAGCAAGGCTTAGAATGAATCCAGGCCAAATTGGAAGCGCTCCGGGTCCCCCGCCAGGGCAGGAGAAGGCATACAACCCCACAGGCACTGGTAGTTATCGATCGCGATCTTGCCCGTCACCTCCTCGTATTGTTGTAACTCGCCAGCGGTTTCGTGGGGTCCTTTGAGCGTGTTGTACAGTTCGTCCTTATCGCCGACGTCGTACACCTGACACCAGATCCCGACGAGCTTCTGGACAAAGTCACCCATCGTGCCCTCGCTGGCATCAACGACAACGACTTGCATGCAATCGGTGATCTTCGTGCGTGCCCATCCGGTCGGCTGGGCATCTTCGAGTGCCGAGTCTGAGAGTGTGACAACATCTGTCGCCCTCTCCCAAGGCACGGAGGCGAGCTCCGAGAGACTTCCAGCATGTCGCTTGCGAGAGGTCCACACGACAGACGAGGAGCGGATAATCCGTGCGTCTGCGCCTTTGCGAAGCATGACCATAAGGTCAGGGTAGCGAATACATGCATTGACAAACGCCTGCGCCATCCGATCGCTCAAGGACAAGCCAGCATACAGGGTAAGATTACGCTTGATTTCTTCCCAGATAGGACCGACAGAGGGTGAGCCAGATTCTCTGTAGATTATGGAATGGCGAGGCGAAGAGAGCGGGATATCGATTGGGATAAAGCCAGCCAGGACCAATTCCGTGGAGCCATCGAACCTAAAGTCGTGCTTGATGTACGTTTGAGACAATGGCGTACGTGTCAACAGAGCATACCGGGTGAGGTCAATAACCTCGTCAATCTGCACGAATGGTGAGTCCTGTGGGTCAAGAAAGCACGGAATTATCGATACCGTTCGACAAGTTGTGCGAAGACAGGTATAACACTGGCGGAAGGCCAACATATGATCCCATGCGTGTAAAGGCCATCGTTCACCGCTGGGTTTTTTGAAGACTTTACCTCCGAGCACAACCACGTGTTCACCGTCTGTCGACCGCAGCACATCGTCGACGGCTGAGTGAATATCGTGTATGCACAACGAACGAATTGCATGCCAAATCTTCTCCACAGTAATGAGATCCAGATCTTGATCATTCAACAACGCCGTGACACTGTCATATGTATGCGCGAGAAACATGAGAGAAGCATCCTTGTAGATCGCCCGACGAACGTATGCATAGATGACTTCCAGCCGCTCGGCGTGAAACAGCGACGTCGAAGCAGCGCAGTGCCAAGCGAGGCACATCCTGATCTTCTCTCTGAATTCGATTGCCTTCTCGCGTAAGACGGCCTCGAGAGGGTCCTCGACAACAGCGTCTTCAATGCTCCCCGTAGAGTGGAACGACATATCGCCACTGTCCGTGTGATTCCCGTAGCCGGAGCACCCTCCGCTCTCGTGCGTGTCCTGTTCCAGGACCCACAATGCATTCTGACCCTTGAGAATGAGTTGGTAACCGCGCGTTTCTACGTGCAACATTAGTTGCTCCACCTCGGACCTCTTCCGCACTAAATTATCCCAAAATGTCTTGTGACCAAAATCCTGTATTCGGAGGTTCCTTCACCCGCGATCCTAACACCCAGAGGGCAGAGTCTCACCATGTCTTCACTATCTCAGTGGTTTGTTCACTTCAGGTCTCACTTCCAAGAAGATGTGATATAAGACGTACGCAAAGAACCTCCGGGTAAAGTAGACTCGCGCTTCGATGCATCTCCGGAATGGTGAAAAGCCAGAAGAGCTTCCATTCATTGACTGTACACACCTAGTGAGTAAATTATACTTTCCCCGAAGGTGGGTATTCCACTCTCGAAGAAGAGAAAGAGTGTCACATGCCATGATTGTCGCAACATCATGGCACGCCGGGATATCCGGGTATGCTTTGAGAAGTGCGCCGTGAGCCTTGTAACTCGTGTATAACCTGAGACGCTCCTGTGTGTCGAAGTCGGTGGAATTCGTCAGCGGACAGGACCGGATCCACTAGGGCGCACCTCATTGTGAAGGAGGCACCACAAAACGCCATCCGCTGGTGGACTTGAACATTCTACGCCCGCCGCGGAGAGGGCTGCACAGGTAATTCGTTTCCTTTTTGTCCTTGACATGTTCACTGATATGATAGTTCGGATCGATGAGGCCAACTCTCAGGCCTCAGGCAAAGCTCGACACGATAGACGGAACGGCAAGTCCCAAAATCACGTGACCGTGTTCCTCAACGATCAGACTAGTTAAATGGATTGGTCAGAGTTCCGGTTTGCATTGTCACCCTGTTCCCTGTCCTTCGTCGCAATATCATTCGGCAGACATATTAGACTCAAGTGCGACTTGCTCAGCTTTCATTCATTTCCACTGGCGCATCTCCACACTGCGACCGCTGTACGTTTGGAACGTCCAGGAACAGCACTTGTCAGATCCCAGACTCTGCAGCACGGAGGTGGCCCTGGCACGTTACCGGAAGATGACGTACTACGACAACTTCTCTAGACATCTCCATCTTTTGATTTCTGCTAAGTGCAGCCATAGTGGATTACTTTCCGTAGGCAAAAATATTCGGGAATAGAATAAATTAAATTAAATTTTGACCCATAAGGAAGTCGTGCCGCGATGCCGATGCTAAGCGGGAGAAATTTGAAATCAACCACCCTCTCATAAATTTTAATCTGATTCATTGAAGAGGGGTCAGACCCCCCTCAACAGAATATTCGTGACGTTAAACTTCCTTTTTTTTTTTAGCCTGCGATATCGCTTATGCCAGCATTGCGCATGTATGTCGAGAGACTGCACACTGTAGATCCATGCTGACCTTTTCTTTTCTACACGCAATCAGACAATGCTGACTTAGAGCCGCACTACAATGATGCAATGCATTCGTCTGTGGTTCCAACAGAGCTTGGATTCCGCATCGTGGAATTGCATTTGTGAGTTACTGCTTCGATACCCATGATTGATCTTTGCTGATCCATACTGTCGTGCTAGGCCCTCGTGAGCGGGGCTCGTGCATTGGCAGCTTCAAACCCTCGGACACCATCAACTCTGGCCTCCTTTCCAGAAAATGCGAAATATTTTATTCCTTCAGCCTGTGGATTGGATACACACATAGATTATTTGGTTAAAATCCTTTTAAAACTCCGATTTATTCTATTCCTGAATATTTTTGCCTACGGAAAGTCATCCAGTATCAGCATGCCTGAGCCATGCATTTTGCAACATTGATAGCCGCAAGACCGTAATCCAAATATTCAAGGGTGCTGTGATGTTATGTTTCGAAAAGTTCTGCCGGTTGGCGGAGATTTCCCTTAGGTAATGAAACAGCAAGCGGACGATATGAATGCAGAACAAGGCTACTGTTGGCTTTGCTTGGCACGACTGATCATGTGCATGATCTACCCCCATGATGGCGGATCTTCTCAGCTTGCCTGGCCGCATCTGCCTCAGATGCCACACATTAATCAGACTTATGGCCGCCAAGGACGGAGGATCCATGTACTCCGGCCTCTACTATATCTGCCGGATCTCCCATAGCCTCAACGTTCCATATGCTCAGAGCACAGGATAAACTTGGCGGATACAAAACTATCCGAGCCGATACTTCGGGTCGAGTAACCCTAGAGGTACAGCATCTATCTACCAAATCCAGTGATGGCCGTAGGGTTAAGGAATGGATCATTGCTGTAGTTAAAGACGGAACATCCACGCAGGACAGTCTGGTTGCAGGAGAAACACCAGTTGATGGTGGAGTTGATGGTAGCGTACTAAGTGAAGGGAGTTACAATTTGGAACTTGGTACAAAAAGGCAAGGGAGCTCACGTCAAGGGCCTTGATCAAGTTGGGAAGGGTGAGGCTGTCCTGACCGAACATTTTCAAAGGTTTGAATGCCTCGTCGTTCGTTCCATTCTTGAATTTTAGCGAAACTATATAATCGCCTGCGGTATCCTTGGATAGCTCGAAAGCGAGGGCGGAGGCATAGTCAGCTGTTGACGTCACGTAATCAAAATGCAACAGAATCAGCGATTGTCCCCTCACCAATTCCGGATATCTCGGGATTCGTCACCGTAGCATTGGTGACATTGAATAAACTGATGAATGGCTTGTAGTCCACCGCCGTCAGTGCGAGCTTGACTTTTTTGTCAGGTAGGGTCATGTTGCCCAACGACCAGAAAATCTCGGGCAAAAGAGTCCGGATAGCAACTATGAATTGTTAGGTAGGTCATGATACAACACCGCGAACTACCTACTTTGGCCAACTCCGTTCTGGGTGGTGTCCGTAAAGACATTTTGCTCGTGAATGTCAGCGAAGTAGCGAGCTTGCGACAACAGAGTCTCGGGGAATGAATTATAGAATGTCGCATTGTGGATGTACTGGACGTTCAAGTAGTCATAGATCTTGTGATTGTAAACAGTTCAGACGAAGCCTAATCACCATTAGTCCCCATCACTCACATTCCACTTCCGATCAAGTCAGAATACGACCAACAAAAGAATGGATACCACGTACAATATTAAGGAAACTGTTGTTCAAGCCATTAAGGTATGGTTTGACAGCTTGCAGGAGAGGAGCGGCTTGGGCAGCTGCATTCTTGAATATGATGCCATTGTTCACACGAACCAGGTGAAATTGGAAATACTAAAAAGCCAAATTAGCATCACAACTTAATCACTCTCAAACGCTTACTTCGCATTCCATCCAACTTGTGAGTGAAGGTGCCTGCCAGAACTCGAGAGACTCCACTGGGATGTATTGGTATCCTCCCAACGGGGCCTCGACCTTCTGACCATCGCCGAGGGTCGAGGTGGATGCCTTCGTCGGTGGGTAAAGGCCCTGAAGTACAGCATAAGCGGAATCAAGTATGACATTCCCTCCTCCCGCATCTGCGCGAACAAAGAGTTGATCAACGTCAGCAACATCAGTCTCGATGCCCTGGATGTAAGATGGTGATTCTGGGTTGATATAGGTCTGCCTCAGGTAGCAACCGAGATCGTATTCTTGGCTCTGCGGGAACCTTAGTACCACACAAGATAAACGACGTTGGGCATACCGCTCCATACGGCGTCAAGTGTCCTTGCGTCGAGTTGTAAGTCGTGTAGTTCTGGAAAACCACGTCGGAGCGGTCGCCATGACGAACCAGCAACGCAACGCCAATGAGACCTGTAGTGTTCACCATCCTGAGCTCAGAAACGGACGCCAATTGCACGGGAAAGGGCCTTCCAATTTATGCTGAACGGCGTGACCCCCCCGACCCGTAAGGAAATAATATGGAAAAAGTAGGACATTATACGGCCCCTAGGATCGGGAACTTGGCATCCGATCAGAGTAATCACAGCCTCCGGTGGATGTCGATGAGGAGCGACTTATCGACGAACCCAGGCTAGCGTGTTCAGCCACCCACCATAGAGCCCATGAGTCATGCATCATGCAGAATCTTTGAATCAGCGTGGACGAACTAGCACATAATAGGTGGAGGGTAAACGGCATTGGCACTTATTGTGGTATCTGAGCGCCGAACGTTTGCTTCTGGTTGTGAGGAACCCTGCGGGTATTAGCGGGCTGTTTTGCATGGTGGTCAAGTGGTATCCAGCTTACCAAATCAATTTCAATTTTGTGGCAGATCAAGATACGATGGTGCTCATACGAAGGTCGGCGCGGTGGTCTGACAGCTGAATGTAGTGGCTTGGCCGCATGGCAGTGTCCATGTCGCCATTGATACTAATACGCGCAGACCTCGTGATTTGCCAGTGATCAATGTTAACTGGCAGGCTAAGCGATCTACCTGCACTGCGCCCCAGAGTGGGATTTGAAGAGGATGTATTTATATAGGGCAAAATTTAGATGGGTGAAGATAAAAAGTCCCAGCAAATTTGAACAAACTGTGGTCCGAATAGTATGTGGACGCAGCGGAGGTATATGCATTTCATATGAATGGCTTTTAAGATTTCTCGTTCTCATGACTGGAGGCTTTGCGATAGTATTGTCGACGTTGATGCTGAAAAGTATAGGTTTGACCAGCGTACCAAGTGATCCTGAAGCTGGACACCATCGGCAAAGCACCCAGCACAGGCTGTGACCAATCAGGTTCGCAGCATTACCACAATCGGGATATCCACAAGCTCCAAACCCTTGTTTCATGAAGATGTCGGAACTTCGTTTGTCGGCCCGAGGTGTGGCCGGTTTAAGTGACCGAAAAAATTCTCTGCAAGCCCAGTTCACGATCCCCGTCAGACTCGATCTAAGTATTATGGGTTCGCACGCCAACTCAGATCTTACGTGCTGATCTAGCGGGACGAAAAAGAAGGCCTATCTTGAGCCTCGCGTAAACTGTGTGCAAGAGAAGAGAATCTCAAATAAATAACCTGGAGTGCTAGAATGGTTGGGCATCCAGCGAGGAAACCGACGCAGCCTTGGACGTAGAGAACAGGTGATCAGCACGCTGGTTCACTCTTGACATGGAAGGACCTCCGTCCAATTGCAATGAGCTTGGAAGATGGATGTACTTCACAATCCTCGAGGTGGGCATATCAAAATGTCATGTGTTCACACGAGTGTAAGATGCCATACCAACTAGCCACCGGACTGTTACGGTTGTGGTGAGTTGATCCGAGTCAGCCTTCTGAGCAAATTGGAAAATGTTCCCTTCGGGTCCGTAGCCAGTCATACGCCGCGAATTTCATCGCGAGCATTACGCCTAGGTGACATGATCAACATGTGTTTGATAAGATTTATCCCTGCCAGGCCCGAATGGCGACATAGGCCACGATCGTAGTATGTATCGGAAATACCATGAGTAGACTTGCGAGTCGTTGGAGTTATCCAGAGCCCAAAGCCTACGTATCAGCACCTCGGAGATGCAGGAGAAGCAGTGCCTTTAAAACAGTCGAGAGTGAGAACACGTCTTCGGGTGAGCCAATTTTATCGCAAGACACATACAACATCAGATCATCAAGCCTGGATGGTCGCCGCGGACCGCAGTCGGTGAAATGTGAAGCATTCACGTCCCTCAAATCACTATTCACTGATTGGTTAGAGGGAGACGATGTCACATGTGGCGCGGGTGTAGGAAGCACTATTTAGGAGAAATGTGACGGGTAACAAAAATAAATATACCGATTAAGCCTCCAGGGTTAGGGTCAAAGCTCTCTCCTCCTGCCAAATGCAGCAGGTTCATATCGTATAAAATATCAACGTATGGAAGGGTCGTCATCCCTCATCCACTCTAAAATGTCCTCAGAGACTAGCGTTTCATTATCGGTCCCCCTTCCCCAACACAGGGATGCATTTCTTAGATCAAAGCCACCGGTCTGGGCTCTGGATTCTTCCAATGGGAATGTCCCTCTTCCAGCCAAATGTGATAGACATGGACGAGAGGGTGGCGTGTGTTGCAAGGAGCTCAAAGACGAGGATGACCGCATTCTTGTCAACCCTGATATCGTCCGTGATGTGTGAGTCTCTTTCCGTATCGTCTCCCTCAACTTCCTCATTTCGATGTACTCTTCTAGAGTCATTGGTCTCTCTGACGGTTTGACTGTCCCCTTTGCATTGACAGCTGGTCTGTCGTCGCTTGGAGAGTCCAGGCTCGTCGTTCTTGGGGGTATCGCGGAACTCATTGCGGGGGCCATTTCTATGGGAATTGGTGGATTCCTCGCCTCTCAGGCCGAAAGAGACCACTTTCGGTTCCTAAAGCGTCACACGTCGTCAAGAGTACTCCGCAGCTGCGAGGGAGAAATGGAAAGAGAGGTCTATGCCGTTCTCGGCCCAGTCGGCATTGATGAACGCATTTCAAGGGCCGTCACGAAATGTCTGCGTGATATCGAATTCGACACAGGCGGGGACGGCAATGGCTCACCATCAGACGAAGAAACTCAATCACTGAGGTGGAGGTCCGACGTGGGGCTAACCCCCTTCCTGCTCAAGTTTGGCGAGGGTTTAGGTTCGTCTTTCTCCTATTTACCAGTCATTTTACCAACGTACCTCTCTTTGACAGAGGAGGTTCCGACAAGTCGCCTGTATGGATCGGCGATTACCATAGGACTTGGGTACCTTCTTGGAGGGATTATACCACTCCTCCCTTACTTTTTCTTCACTCGCGCTCATGTGGCCTTGATCTATTCTTGCATTCTGACCGGTTTCGTACTTCTGGTCTTTGGGGCAGTCAAAGCCAGAGTGACTGGGGCAGGGAAAGGGGTCAAGGGGTATTTGTGGGGTGCAGTGAGTACACTACTGGTCGGTGGAGCAGCCGCAGCCGCGGCGTATGCCATCGTTGCACTTCTCGAGGTATAATTGGATGGAAGACGGGCTTTCCTCAGGGATTTGTGTTGAATAAATATTGTTGGTGTAATATCTCGACCTACATAGATCGCACGTCGTATCATCATTACACCCCGCCGTGCCATCCTACAGGAATTACAGTAATCTACATCGACCTTGGTTACACAAATCCGCATCATCAATATTGAGTGACCGTCAAATGAACTAGCAAGTACTTGATGCGGCATGCCAGACAAATGCGCATCTTAGCCTCGCTTGCTATGCACGCCCTAGATTACTGCTCCGCCATCCAATCGAACGCGAAGAATTAGTCTACCAGCTGCCCGCACTACGAGCGAAAATAGTACCACACCCTGGGATGTGCCTGCCCTTCTGATCCATGCGGTCCCTGTTTGCATGGCACCTGAACAGCCCGAGGCGAGCCGGGGTCCGGAAAACAGGACCGATCAACATGCACTGGAAGATCTAGCCATCGGCTAAGATATAATGATGGGAAGTGCCATTAGCATTGGGTGAACGTGGCATTGCCATCAGCGGGTGGGTGACGGTGGCCATTGCGGTGTGAACGTACCGTTACTAACATACACGTCCGAATTGATCGTTCCGCGCGGGATCGAAACTCGGAGTGCATCCCGCGGAAAGAGTGCGGGATGTAGTTGCTGTCCTCGTACCTTTGTCACTCAGCGCACGACGAGTACATTCGTGCCTTGGTTGAGCTAAACAATCCAAGTCCCTGTGTCGACTGCCAGTGTCCCTTCTTACCAGGGGAGCTTGTTCAAACTTGCTGTCGCGCTCGGGGTTCACATTACTGGCGGACCCCGGACACTGCATGGCTTCAAGGCTCTACTGAGCTAATCGTTTTCGTTGTTGCCAGCGTTGAACACGAGCTGGCTTCGAACTTGAAAGTACTACAACAGTCTCATCGCATAGAGCCTTGGTTAGGGAAAAGTCAAAGGGTGTTCGCATCACCACACCCCACCATCTTCATCACAGCAGCTGTTTCTCCTTTTTATCGCTCCAATCCTAGGCCGCGGGAGACTTCGACACCTAGCATCTCACCGCCATGATGATTCAGACTTCCGATTCTGCGGTTAACATGCTCGCAGAGGATGATTTTGGGATTACTTACTACATAGAGAACGCCCAGCAATTTTGGTCAGGTATGTTTCGTCACACGCTCTGTATCTGCGACTCTTGTTCATCAGAAGAACATATTGCATCCTTTATCTTGGCCATTCCATCCCTCCAGAACTCGACGACATCCTACGTCTCCCGAGCGATGATTCGGCCACACTGTCCATGCTTGATACCGCGCTCCGGAGGTTCGTATCTTTATGCTCCTCTTATCACGGTCAGCTTCCTCTGCCCCTATTCTTCCGTCTTGTGTTGATCATGATTTTGTGTCAACAGAACAATATCTCCAGAGTCCACTCCAACTAGAACACTCGTGCCAGTTGCTTTTGGATTCCGAGCTTTTCGTCTTTCATTCCGAGAGAATGTGTGAACTCGCAATCGAGGATGTCCAGTCGGTATGTGGAACGATGCCACTTCGTCCTTGCACAACTCACACACGTTGATAGAAAACGGATCCTCACGGACAATTTATCTTGTATAGCCTTCTATTGTTTTGGGGCAGACGCCAATCTTCTTTCCTTCGTAGCCACAAGCGATGGCAACCTCTCATTCCTCTATTGATGGATCATATCTTGGTCGAGATTGATCCAGAGGCCGATGATTCTTATGTTGGCCCCAATTTTGCTTCCAATGGCGCAGGCTCTCGTGCAAGTATCATCATGGGTCCAGTTGCCATAGAAGGCAAGCTCAGGATGCTCAGTGTCAAGCTCCTTTATGAGGTCTGTCGGGTCCAGAAGCTATCGGAGCAAGATTTACGTAGGTTTTTTTTCTTCCCAAGGTCACCTCGGTGGTCCGGCTGAACATCCTGACACAGATGTGTTCAACGATTCGTTCATCGATCATCTCTTCGAGCTTGTAGAGCAGACACGCTTTATGCCGGATGAGACATTCAACTACTCCGTCATCAAATTGATAGTGAGTGCCGTATGCTCTGCTTTTGCAGCCGTTGACTCGTGGTCAGGTAGCGCTTAATGAACAATTCATGGTCGCAGGCTTGAACACTATTGTATCACCCCAAGGTGACCAGAGGAAATCGCATGAGGTGCGGAATCGGGTACTTGATGTACTTATATCTCGCCTCGGTTCCAGCAAGACATTTGGAGAGAACATGATATTCATGCTCAACCGTGCATGTACGTTTCACGTGGGTCAATCTTTTATAACGGCTGAGAATGCTTTATAGCTCGCTCCGCGGAAGATCTGTGCATGCAGTTACTCGTGTTGAAGCTATTATATATTTTATTCACTTCGAAAGCGACCTCGGAGTATTTTTACACAAATGACCTCTGCGTACTCGTCGATGTCTTCTTACGCGAGCTGGTGGACCTCGATGACGAGAGTGAATCGGTGGGTACACGCCGCTCGTGTAATCGGTGGAAAGCAGCTTACACCATTGCAGTTGCGTCACACATACCTCCGTGTTCTACATCCCCTCCTCACGAAGACGCAACTACGGGACACTCCCTACAAGCGTCCTCAAATAGTGATGGCTCTAGAATCCCTTACGCAGAATGCTAACATCCGAGATATCAACCCGACCACGAAGCGCTTGGTGGAACGGTGTCTCAGCGGGGAGTGGTGTGTGCACCTGCGAAAGAGTTCGTTCGACAAAGAGGCTTTGAATTCGCAGGGCAATTTCCGCCATGGTAGCCCTAGTCATGAGATCCTTGCGTCGACAACGCACGCTGGTCTACAGTTTCAAGTTTCCACGTCTGCAGGCCCTGAACTACGACACGGTGGTGCTATTCCACCCTTTGCTAAGCAGAGACAGGTCAAGCCCAGTCGCAGTGTTGAGAATCTCAAGTCACAATCTATTAAACCACCTCCGTCGCGATCTGGTTCCGATGAACCCAGGAGACCAAGCATGGAGAGTGCCACTAGCCTGGGCGTCGTCGCTTCAGCTACTACCAACACATCAGCTCTGAGAGAGAAGACCAGTTCTATGGACGACGGCTCACTCCTGCAACATGCAGAAAAAAATCTTCAACTTAAACATCACCCCCGTCTCCCACCATCTTCTGCGTCTTCCGGTTTCACGTCAACTACTTCTACTGCCACACAAAAAGCACGCAGGCCGCCGCCCGCTCCCCCCAAAAGGCGCAAGCCCCCACCAACACCACTTGGACAGACCCACAGTGGAGCTCTTATCACCGCGATCGCAAGCTCCTCATTATCTACACACAGCCAGCTTGGGAAATGAGGAATGCCGCTGTTTTCCTTGGACTTCGGGATTTGATGATGATGGACGTCGTACTTGATTTCAGCGCTTCAGCCTTGATCACATACATCACAAGCATATTTGCCTGCCATCGGACAGCATACCATTTAGTCTAATATATCCCTCCAAGGTAAATGTTTTCCGATTCCCTACTTCAGGATTTACACCGTTCGCATCTTGGAATGCATCAAAGTCTTTGCATAACTCACTTAATACGTTATTTGATGAACAGCTCATGTCAAGCCATTAAATCTTTGCTTGTATCACTCCAGCGGCCCTTCCTTCCCTTTCGTCCGTTTCCTAAATTAGAAGGAAAACGGTTCCTGCACCGTACTGCATCATACACAGGGCAACGTCATGAGGATAGTCGAGGTACCTGGATCTACGGTATCTCTGCTGCTTTGACTTCGATGGTATCACGCTACAGCGATTGTTCCCTGCGTGAGTGCCGAGTCACTCTGGTGCGACTCGGGTGAAGTGATGATCAGCTCATGACGATCTCCTGTTAATGATGCCGGAAAGTGCCTTCATCTGAAAGCCCCAGAGGTTGGACATAGAAGCGACTCGGAAAAAAGCTGTATTTATGGATTTGGCTCGAATACATGCAAGTGAATCCGCAAAGGTGGTCCGATTGAATTACCTGAATTGACGATTTCACAGACTACCCCCATTTCACTCCGCATGGGTGCTCGCAACTCTCTATATCCTCGTATCTACGTTACGTGACTTTGATTGTTCGACAATTCCCGGGTGGTGGCTGCACTCGGGAGTCGGGACTAGTCAACTCTCGCCTAGATGCATTTGAAAGGTCTCGAAACAGCCCGCGATAAAGGAGCATTATGAAGAGTGCGGTTCTCGAACTTCCCCTGACCCTGGTTTCGCAGGTACCACGGTGACGAACGCCGGCGCCTGCGAGTGCTCTCTTCCTGCTTTGTTTCCTTCCTCGTGCCGAAGCTGGCGCTTTCGCGCCCGGGCGTTCACCTGTGCTTGTTGTGAGATCACGCGATGCGTTGTTTGCGACCAAGAGCCCATATGATTTCATGTTATCCATGTCCCAGCCTCAAGCTGACAGGTCGGCGTGAAGGCTATTCCGTTCGTGTTCCTGCTCGTTTTGGCGTAGAATTTTTCCGAAAGGCGGTTCACTTTATCTCCGGGGCTTTATTGGAAACCGGCCGTGGCCAACGGCGGAAACACTGGGAACGGCGGGCACGAAAGAACTGGGCCATGCTCTATACGGGGACTACGACGTACGGGTACAAGGGCTGACTACCTGTCTATGGCATGCGGTGAGGTATATGTACGATAGTATCGTACACGTGACTGTATGCCAGAGTAGGTGGGAACGCGGAAGAAAGGTTGTTGAAAGGGTAAAACTCCAGGTGGGCGGCATGATACGGTCACAATATTACTCAGGTGCTATTGTTGCGATCGGAAGGCAACCGGGAGTACGTAGGCCCGCGCACCAAGTGGGCATTGAACCAAGCGGACGACATTGATGACCGATTCAGCTGAACACTAGGCAAACAGCGAAACGACTGCGGAAGACCAGACAAATGTTTTGGTCGGTTTTTTGAGGGACCACATATCACGGATCAATCGATCATGTGCGCCCATCTCAACCAACGGTTGCATTGCCCTTGTGGCGGCGGGGACCTGCGCCATGAGGACCAATCAGGCTCGTGGGAACCGGTTCGAGATGTGCTTTTGTATGTTTCAACCCGTTGTCTCTGTCTTGTTCAGGTTCCGCCGCTGCCAAGCATTGTATGCCGCAGTTATCGCGATAATCATGGGTAAGAACCATCCCCAATGATCCTGCTAAGATTCCCCTCCAGGCCGCGATATTTGCCGTTGCGCGCTGCACTGCATGACCACACCATGGAATAAGTCCGGTGATTTAGTACAGTTGGTGTTATGAAATGTACGTACCCCTATCAACTCTGCTGCGGACTGGGTGATTGCTTTTATGGCTGACGGGTGGAGGCAGTCCCTCACTTGTATGCTGGTTACACAGACAGATACTTTCAACCCTCTGATCGTGTAGGTGGGTCTCCGGCATGGTCTGGCGTTTCAGCCGTGAAATCCTTGACCTGGGGAACGGCAATATGGCATACATTGCACACACATTACTGCTCATTATTGAACCAGATTGGAAGAAAAGCTCCCGGGTTTACCGATTTACCCCCACTCGACTGACCTAGCTTCATTTGTATTCCTCAGCAGTGATTTGCGCACATATTTATACTTGACCGGAGAAGACGGGCAGCTTCAGCTCGTGTGCTAATTTCTGAGACTCGCCTCATTTCTACGCCTCTCTGCGCCTACCATGGCTCGTCTGTGCCGGTTCCTTGCAGCCGGACCCCTGATTCCCATTTCCCTGGCTGCCTTGTTGTCGACAGACTCAACACCCTCAGGTCCTGCTGGATATGATACCACTCGCGTGGGTCCATCAAATGCGGTCTGCACTCGGGAAACGTACAGTTTAAACATTACTAGCGCCAATTATATGTTTGAAAACGTGACCTTGAATGCGAATGAGGTAATTCCTGGCTACCTTCCTGTCAACACCCTTTAACTGCGGGTTCCAGACATACCTCACGCAAATTTTGCAAGATTTTGTGACCGCTTTCCCGTATCAGGTCAATTTCACGGATACCTATCAGTACGGGATGCAAAATGTGTCAGCGACGTACTCCATGACAGGCACACTTTGCCTCCCAGCTGAAGGAGAGACGAATCCACAGGATGTCCAACTTTTGATCCATGGAATTGGCTACGATTCGAGGTGTGGTCACTTTTTTCGTTATGCCGTTCGATTTCTAAGTCACGACCGCTTCAAGTTACTGGGACTTTGCGCCCTCAGGGGTGAACGACAACTCGTTTGTCTACTACTCTGCCGCTGCTGGTATTGCGACATTCCGTTATGATCTACTTGGCATGGGCCACTCCGAGCACCCGTTTGATGGTTACAACGTAGTGCAGAAGCCAACTGACATAGCTATTGCGATTCAGTTTGCCCAAATGTTAAGGGCTGGTGAAATTGGCGGTCGTGCATACTCGAAAATCGTTGCCGTTGGTCACGGCTACGGATCGATTCAAATACAGGCAATGACCGCAATCGCGCCTACCGCTGTTGACGGAGTTGTGTTGACGGCATACAGTGCAAACATGTGAGTCGGATTCATTCGTCCTAGGCGTGTTGGATACTGGCTCACCCTGTTCTCTTGGATCCAGGACCGCGTTTCCAATGTGGCTCGCTTCAACGGTGTATACTACTGCATCTCTAATGTTTCCTACGCGTTTCCCCAATGCCGACATGACCAACTCTTACCTGGTCACACTTTCGGTCAGCATCCTACTCGAGAATGCAGCGATTATAACTCATTCACCTTATCCCCCAGCCCTGGACAACTCAATTTAGCTATTGGTACTTCCCATATTACTCGCAAGCTACATTGGATTATGCACGTTCGATTGAGCAACCAGTGTCCCAAGGCGTTTTGTTCACTATCGCGAACAACATTACAGCGGCACCTCAATTCATGGGAGATGTACTCATCGTATGTGATACGGTTGAACCGCCGTATCCGAATAGATATTGACCGGTGTCGCTCTTTTCACAGCTGACTGGAGATAAGGACTTCGTGTTTTGCTATAGAAACTGCTATGCAGTACCTCCTGGCGCGAACTTCATGAGCATTCCTGCGGGTGCTCAGGCGCTGTATCCGGCCGCACGGACGTTCGAGGTGTACATCCCTCCGAACACAGGGTAAGCGCATTTCGTTTTGAATGTAAGTGTCGAGAGCTAACGTAATCGGATAAGGCATATTATCAACTTGCATTACTCTGCACCAGACTCATTCCAGTATATGATGCAGTTCGCAGAGATGGTGTTTTCTTCCTAAACGTTCTTGCAGCATCTGGTCACAATATCTGATGTGAAACCATGCTGGTTTCATATGTAAATAGAGATTGATAGATGCTGATCACGATGTTGCCTTCCATGCTCAATGGCACTACACAATATGATAATGCAGGTTCCAGCCTGTGGTCATACTGAGACATTCTCACATCCTTTGCAAGTGGTGTTGCTAAATTGCCTGGCCTTCACATCAATCAAGTTGATTCCATGGAGTCACCAGTAAAATGTGAACACACTAATGAAATGTGGAATTCTTCCTCCCCCAAAAGGATGTTCAGTTCAGTTCAGTACACCTGTTCCCTGGTGGCATTTCTTCCTATGGGCTATAGTAAATGGGCCAAGTGCTAGCTTGTGTGATGTAGCCCCATGAATAACAAGTGTATGCACTCCATCAACAATATCTGTTCTCCCTGTTTCATATGGGCATACTAGAATTGTCAAAATAAGCATGCATGCACACAGCCACACATCAGACCAGTGCCACAATTTGACAGACCTCAGCCTACATGTTTCCTTTGTGCTTTGTTATGATACAGTACATAGCAAGATAGTGAAACAACCCAAAGAGCTTAGGTAAGCTGTAGGTTGCCAATTGAGACTAAGGACTCAAGAGTATAGCAGAGGAGCTTTGGGGAAGACTCCAAGTGAACTAAACTGGAGTTCACTGGAGTGGGTCTTAGCCCTTTTATACTACTCAGTAGTTTGTACATGTGTGTAGTGGATCTACCAATATGATACTCTAAATAGACTAAGTGACACACAGCCCACTATCAGCTGTGCATTAGAATGGAAGCACGTATAGCCTTCAAGGCTGTGGGGCGGAGATTAAAGAGAAGCATAGTACATGAGGCATAATGGAAGAGAAGCGAACAGCCTCAAGGCTGTGAACAGAAATGAAAAGAGAAGCGCATAGCCCCAGCCTTAGGGTTTGACCCTTGGCCCTAGCCTGTGTGTGTAGCATGTGGTGATGTTCTAGACATCGGAGTATGAACTCTATAATTATGTCAACCAGGACAAACAACGGAGATCGGATCATAGATCTGAGATAAGATAAGATAATGATCTGATCCAAAGCACAATGACTTGCAATGACTGGCAAGTGAGTGGTGTTGGCGGCTAATGAGTCAGTTGGGACTCTATCCCAAGGGAGCAGTTTACCGACGTGCTGAGGTCATGTGACAGTGTGAAAGGGTGAAAAATGTACCCCTATAACAGATAGGGTTGTCGCAGTACACGATGACATCCATTGTGTACTCACCTCCTTTGCTTTGTATTGACCCTTTGTACACCACACCTTTCCTTTCTTGACCAGTACTTAAAGACAGGTGTATATAGTTTCTGGCTTGACAGCCTCCACCTCAGTCCATTGCCTGCATGCGACTGAGGTAAGCCCACATTACTGTACCCATTGTAATCATGCTCACTCCATACATAGTTATCCTACTAGGTGAATACATATCAAGTCTGTTGCCTATTGGAACTTGGGCTATCCAATGGCAGTGCAACAGCAGTAGTGCAAGAGGATGGAAGGATATCTGTCTAAGTATGGTAAGTATTGAACCAGTGGTCCCAGCTCATCCTGAGCTGATAAGGCCATTGGTTAGAGATATGTCTGGGTTTGAATAGTGATAAGTGGATAGAGATAAGCAGGTATTCTGCCATTGGCTAGAATCCCATGGAACTTCATAGAATATATAGTGATGTTATAGTCTAGACCAGTATGACATCATAGATCTTTCTGTTACAGGGGAATATTTTAACCCCTATCTTTTTCGCACTTAACCGTGCATCCGCTTGCCATTGACCGCTAGCGCCACTTAGACGCCCAGTCGCGTTCCAGTCGCCAAGTCTTGACTCGCATCCTTTCGC
>JBBPLN010000144.1:0-37877 GCA_038089815.1 Sutorius eximius | reverse complement strand
GCTGCTGCCATCGAGCTGGCCAAGTGCGTAGCCGTCCCTCCTCTCTCATACACGACCAACGCGTAATCCATGCACCTTTGCTATCGGCATTCACGTACCCCATTTGGGCGCTAATCTACTTCGGGCCATGCATTTTTCTGCATGGCGCCTACCAGAGCGGGTCTAAAGATCGCACTCGCGGATATCATGGAGGACGTGCTCGTCCAGACGGGCAAGGAAGTGGCTGCCATCGTGGGCGACGCCAACGTCCTCGTCGTTCCCACCGACGTCTCCAAGATTGGTGACGTGCAGCGTCTACGTGACAGGGTGTATGAAGCGTGGGGAGAGGTGAGCCCTCTACGACCGACCATCAATCCTCCTGTAGCCTTTCTTATAACGATACGCCAGGTTGCCGTTTTGTTGAACAACGCGGCGATTGGCCCAGACAGCAAGGCCTGGGAGTTGCTTGATAATTGGCGAAGCACATTCGAGGTCAACGTATTCGGGTATGTATCCCGTCCTCGGAAACGGACTTATCGCCCGACATTTATTTTAGGGTTGTCAACGTACAGCAGACCTTTGTACCCGTACGTGTTCCCAGGGTGCTGTTTGATGGTGGAATGATGGAATGTTCCCAGTCGATGTTGTACCAAGAAAACCAGGCGATCGTGATTAATACTGGGTCCAAGCAAGGGATCACGAATCCCCCGTGAGTCACCCCGTTTCAGGTTTCCTTATAAACACCGACTGAATGAATGTGAAACAACAGCGGCAATCCAGCGTACAACGCCACAAAAGCGGCGGTAAAGAGCTTGACGGAGGGACTGGCATATGAACTGCGCGAACGCCCTGCATGCAATGTGACCGCACACCTGTTCGTGTGAGTTCCATTTTCTTGGCGCGTTGTCATGGATGGTGCGGAAGTAATGACATCCGACAGTCCTGGCTGGACGTTTACAGGGTTGACGGCACGCGCCGGAGACGTGAAACCACCAGGGGCATGGAGTGCGGAAGAGACGGTTCTCTACATGCTTGATCACGTGCGCTTAGGCGAATTTTACATCCTGTGCCCTGACAACGAGACCCGACGGGAATTGGACCAATTGCGGATCATGTGGGGCGCTGGGGACGTGGCGGAAGGGAGGCCAGCGTTGAGCCGATGGCACAAGGACTGGAAAGCGACGTTTGAAGAGTACGTTCGAGATGCATTGGCGGACATGCAGTAGACGAGCGAAAGCGATATGTAGGATAGGAATGTATCGATGGCGAGCGGTGGTGAACCTAGGTCGTCGGATGGATCTTAGCCAAGCGTGGTTTAGCGGGGGGGGTACTTGTGTGGGGAAAATAGTACGTACGGTACCCGGTCTTGTCGTGGCCCCGGACGGTCACGGATCTTCCCCAGCCTGGTATAAATACGCGTCTCGAGTCTCATTCACGCTATTCCAAATGTCTTCCGTTCCCTCACAATCAAGGCAGCAACAGGGACCCTATGGTTCAAGTGCTGCCCCAAAGTCCAGCAGTGAGGCATCTCTCCAGCGCCTCAAGAATCTCCCCGGATACACCACCCCGGTGTTCAAAGGCAAGGAGGAGCAGCGTGCCAAGGTCCTCGCCAACGTCGTCCAAAAGGTCAGCCCCGCATCATTCGTCCACGGATCACCTCTTGATCTGTTCTGATCCCACAGGGTTTCATCCCCCGCGAGTTGGTCGCAAACGAGGTCAACTGGTTCTACACCCACCTCGGCATCGACGACACGTATTTTCAGAACGAATCTGTCTCTGTCATATCCGATCACATCATCGCCCTCTTTGGCGCTAAAGTGCTCGCCTTCACAAAGCACGACCCGAGCAAACTCGTCATCGACCTCGAACGAATCGACGAAAAGGGAAACGGCGCTACGTTTATCCATACAAGTCGTCCCGGATTGACGTCCACCGAAGGTCCTGGGGCGACCTGCGAGCCAAGGTGTGTACGATCGCATCGCATCGTTCCCGTCTGACCACTCTCCAGGATCGATGCCTTGTTTCTCGACAAGGCAACTCCCGCCAACTGCTACCGTCTCGAGACATTCCGTGCTACCGGTTCGATTTCCGTGACAGCCTCACAGCAACTCCGCTGCTATTTTGTAACCAAGTGCCATTTCCCTGCCCAACCTCCCCCAACATCTCGTACCGATGGTCGCACGGACATTCGTACCGTCTCTGATCCCGTCTTCCTCGAAAAGGCCAGCGAAAATACGCTCGAGATCTACCAAAAGATCGTGTGGCAGGTCGAAAGCCGTTATGGCCCTGTCATGGAGGTCTTTGAAGTCGAGGGTACACGCGAGAGACGTCTCGTCATCGGCTACAAGATGGGCGGAACGTCGCGCTTCTTTAGGTACGTGCTCATTCTCGATCATGCCCGTGACGCACTGACCAGTTCCCTTGCAGTGCGCTCTCCAACCTTTACCATTATTACCAGCTCTACTCTGCTCGCAAGTATGTAGAGCAATTCTCCAACGGCATCACGATCATCTCCTTGTATCTCAATCCGATGCCCAACTCGACTGCCGCTCCGATCGAAAGCTCCATCTTCCAAGTCATGAAGGAGGCCTCGTTGCTCTTCTGCCTCCCCGACAACCCATTCTTCCTCAATCCCGAGAACTCGAACCACGCTGTTCAGGAAGCTACCTATGCTTGTGCGTATTTCATCATACCCATTCGGTATCAGTCTAACCGATCGTATCATCAGACTGCGGTTGGGTATTTGCACAACATTTTTGCAATCGTCTCGGTCCTGCATATCTCCATTTGAGGAACGCCCTGGACGACTCGAACCCACTTCATGCCGAGGTCCTCAACGATATCAAGAGACGCTTCAGGGAAGAGACCTTTACAAGGGAGAGCATCGCCCAGGTCATTCATGCCCATTCGGAATTGGTGAGTCTGGTTGGGGCTTGTCGCGAAGTGCGTTCGAAAGGTGTTGTAGATACGTCTGCTCTACGTAAACTTTGCCATGGTTCAGTACCCCGTCGTTGACGACGAAACCCTCAAGTATGTCCGCCGTCAAAATCGTTGATCGATCGTCTGACCAAGTATTTCAGGCCAACCCTCTCATACCAGCGATTGCAGAATACCCAACCCCTTACGGACGAGGAACTGTACGACAAGATCAGGCGTACGGTTCTCAACAAGCAGGATTTGCAAGTCCTCGAGAGTTTCCTAATTTTCAATAAGTACGTTCTTCGTTCTGGGTGAAATCGGGTTGATCGTTATCCCCGCCAGACATGTTCTCAAGACCAACTTTTATCAACCAACCAAAGTCGCGCTTTCATTCCGCCTTGCACCAGATTTCCTTCCAGAAGTAGAATACCCAAAGAAGCCGTTTGGCATGTTCTTCGTCATTGGAAACGAATTCCGTGGTTTCCACATCCGTTTCAGGGATGTCGCTCGCGGCGGTATCCGCATAGTTATGTCTAGGAACAAGGAGTGAGTCGGATGATTTACGATCTTGCAGCATCCTGATCGTTTCCATAGGAATTATTCTATCAACCAGAGAATGCTGTTTGACGAAAACTATGGGTTGGCTTCGACCCAATCGTTGAAGAACAAGGACATACCCGAAGGGGGTGCCAAAGGGACTATTCTGCCCTCGTACGTCGTTCGCGTTTGCTCGCGTGACGGAGACTAAGCAGCGTCGATCTCTAGCCTCGGAGCCAAGCCAAGGCTCTGCTTCGAAAAATACGTAGATGTAAGCCACACGAGTATGTCGCATTGCACGTCTAACGATTCATTGTAGGCGATCGTAGATTTGTTGATACCTGGGCAGACCCCCGGAATCAAGGAGCGTCTGGTTGACTTGTACGCTAAACCCGAACTACTCTTCTTTGGGCCCGATGGTTGTTGTTCTTTTGTTGTTCATGTGCCGTGCTGACGACTTTTGCTTCAGAGGGTACTGCGGATATGATGGACTGGGCAGCGTGTAGGCACCGTTTACTGAGCTGGCGCGACAATCCTAAATTTTTCTAGTACACGCCCGTCGCCGCGGTGCAGAAAGGTGGTGGAAATCGTTTACCACCGGCAAGAGTGCCGCGCTCCTTGGTGGCGTGCCGCACGATACGTATGGAATGACCTCGTTGTCTATTCGACAATACGTGCTGGGTATATACAAGCAGCTTGGCCTCAGAGAAAAGGACGTAACCAAGGTTCAGACGGGTGGCCCTGGTGAGTGGGTGTCGATCGATTCAAGCAAATGTTCTGACCAGTGTTGGACTGACAGATGGCGATCTCGGCTCAAGTACGTATGCATATTCCCATCGCGATCATTGCCTCATGAGAAAATGTAGATGAAATCTTGCTCAGCTCGGACAAGACGGTTGCAATTATCGATGGTAGTGGCGTCCTCGCGGATCCTACTGGTATCAACCGTGAAGAGCTCGTACGCCTTGCCAAATTGAGAGTACCCGTCTGCAACTTTGACAAATCCAAGTTGAGCAAGGACGGGTACCTCGTCAAGGTTGAGGAACAAGACGTCAAGCTACCGTGTACGTCAGCACCTGTACTCTTGCGCTCACGTCACTGACGAGGTTCGTAACAGCTGGTGAGGTCGTTCTGGACGGCACAGATTTTAGAAATGGGGCGCATTTCAGATTCAAGGCAGACTTGTTCGTGCCCTGTGGTGGCCGCCCTGAGGCCGTCAACGTATCCAACGTCGCTGCGCTGTGTGATACAGAGGGCAAACCCCATTTCAAGTACATCGTCGAGGGTGCGAACTTGTTCATAACACAGCAAGCGCGGCTCCACTTGGAGAAGCGCAGAGTTGTCCTGTTCAAGGATTCCAGCGCGAACAAGGGTGTGTTTTCTCCCGCTCCCGCTCGATCACGATCTGACTCTGCCTAAGGTGGTGTTACCAGTTCGTCTCTCGAAGTTCTTGCCGGTCTTGCGCTGTCGACCCAAGAATATGTCGATCTCATGATCTTCAAGGATGGAAAGCCCTCCGAATTCTACCAAAAATATGTCAAGGAGATCCAAGCCAAGATCACGGAAAACGCTGCTGCAGAATTTCAATGCATCTGGCGAGAGCATGCCCATCTCCAGGGAGCCAAGCCACGCAGCCAGATCTCGGACGAGCTCTCGATTTCGCTCAACAACCTCCAAGCCGAGCTCGAAGGTTCGGACTTGTTTGATTATCTGCCGAGTAGGAAGGGCGTCATGCGCAGAGCCATCCCGAAAACATTGGTCGACCAGATTGGCCTCGATACCTTGCTTGAGAGGCTTCCAGAACCTTATCAACGCGCCCTGTTTTCCAGTTGGGTCGCCTCGCACTTTGTACGTGTTTTCACCATACCGTCGAGCGCGTTGAAATTGTATTAATTGTCTTGTTTGTTCCAGATCTACAAGTATGGCGTCAACGGCTCGAGCGTGAACTTTTTCCACTTTGCTCGGGATCTTGGGAATTAAAATGGGATACCGGCTGCGATGTGCTTTTACTCCTTAGACATACTGTAGACTTTGGGCTTCCGTGTTCTTGTTGCAAATAATTCTGTACCCGTTCTCCCGAAACCAATATGATATTACAGACCCTCATCGTACAGTTTACGAGACAGAGCGACGTAGAACCGCTCCAAGTCAAACTTGGTCGCGAGGTCGTTCTTGGCCGTCGTGGACGGAAGTTTTTCGTTCGGAGATGATACGCCTCCCGATGTAGGAACATGTTCCACGATCCAGTCAAATACCGCGGAGAGCTTGTCCGTCGATGCCTTGACGACGGGATCGTTGCGACCGTCTTGTCGGATACGATCTGTTTCCCCGGTCTCCGACGACACCATATCGGCGGCCTGAGCAAGCTCGAGGGCCTCCGAGGCGCTCTTCTCTTGTTTCCTCCACGCACCGATGAATCTGGACCAGTCCCCCAACGCCCATCCCTCCCCGGCGACGCGATTTGTAATGTTGCCAAATCCCGACGGCAACTCGATGGGCATCTCCATCCCCCGCGCACCCCGTACTTCCCAGTGATCACAGCCGCTCAAGGCACCCAGATATTCACCCCATCGTGCGCTTTGAACGGTCACGAGTCCATCGTTTCCCCACTCGTCTTCTTGATCCCACAGTGGGATGGCCGAGTCACAGGATGTCGTGTTTCCACCTGATGCTGCCTTGAGGCGCTCCCTCGCTTTCCTCTCAGCGTCGTCAAGGACCATTTTTGGAAACCAGAGCGGATGCCAAATGTTCATCTCGTCGACGCGCGATGCGACGCTAAAGTACTTGACGCGGGGATCGTCTGGCGTCGACGGGTTGAATACGTCGTTCAAATAGGCCGTCGTCAGGTTTGCGTATGCGGGCGAGTCGATGAGCGAGAGAAGGAGAGTGGTGAACGAGGATGGAAGGCTACGGAGCGTCATCTCGCGTTTCTCTGACATGGCGTTGGTGTCTGCCGACGATGCTGGGTCTAATTCTGGTTGAGCATGTCGTCTGTCGTCAGCGGAGCGTCGATGTGTAGGTTCAGGTTGTCGACGTCCGAGACCGAGGTATTGCTGGTCGTAGTTTGATTTTCGTCTGTGACCTCCCAAGGTGATGTGAATGGAATGAGGCTTACCGCACACCAATCCATAAATGGACTTCCGCGATGGGGTGTACTGATGGACGTCAACGATAGGGGGATGTATTCGGTTGGTCGAACGTGGGTTATGAGGTGCCGACAATCGAGTCCACCCATGGAGTGAGCCATGAGGTTGATACCCCTGCCGCGGGCCTTTTGTTGGAGGATACGATCGAGATTTTCTGCCCTCGACACGATGGAACCGGTTCTGTTTTGGGACGTTTGACGTGTCAATGACGACCGGAAGAGTGTTCGGGTCTTACGCGGGTACGCCTGTGACGATGACTTCGGCACCGAGTTTGTGCTTTAGGATGGATAATACGGAGGACCAATATTGTAAACGCAGACTAGGGAACGCTGCGGGACCCCTCACGTCGAATCCATATAGCCCTGGGAAGAGATCAAGCCATGGGTACGGGGATAAAGGGTGTGCATACCGTGACAGAGGACGATGGGATAGCGGGGGGCTCTGACGGGATCGAAGAGCGTAGGGTTGTTCATTAGACGATGGATAGCGTCGTGACGTTCTCTGTTTTCGCGAGGCGGGGGTGAACTCGGAGGGGGTTGATTATCGGGTAAGCGCATGGATGAGGTGACATCGAGCGGATTCGTCTCGGATCGCTGGACATGCTCGATGTCCGTCGGGCTGGTGTGCACGCGCCACCCGAGATGGGCCAGATCCGAGGAGTAGGCGGATATGAGCCAGGACCAGGATGGAGAGTGGTCGGTAGGAGTCGAGTGTACGTAGGGTAGGATGTACTGGTTCGTGAGGGAGAGCGTCGATATGACATTAACGAGACGGCGAAAGAGGACGACGAGACGGGCCGGCAGCGACACCAGGTTGGTGTTCATCCTAAACGACCTCTCATTACGTAAAGACGGGTTCATTGCCTCCTAGTACTACTACTGATCGGCGGCTGACCTCTTTCAAGTATGTGATCTGGTTGTAGACTGACTGCAGGTTCGTCGCGTTATCATCATGCGGTTTCTCTGTACCGCCGCCTTCCTTGTCTGCGCTTGCCGCGTCCTGGCTACTCAGACTTACTCTAAATTGGTAGATATCGCCGGTTCTGCCTTTTACGACGAGTTTAGTTTCTACAATGGCACGGACCCAACCCACGGCAGAGTGTTTGTCTCTTTTCTACCGCATCATCCTCTGTTCTGACTGATCGTCTCTCTTCAGTACCTACGTCAATCAGCACGAGGCTCAGATATACAACCTCACCTATGCCACCGACGACGCTTTCTTCTTGCGTGCCGACGATGTGACCTATCTCGAGCCATCCGATCCAGGCAGACGATCAGTCCGTATCGTATCCAACAGACAGTTGTTAGCCTCTGTTCTAATGTATGTCCATCCACATCGGAGGCGCTCTTCATAAGCAGACCTCGCCAGCTTCGACATACGTCACATTCCAGAAGGATGTGGGTGAGCGACTAGACTACGTGTCGTCCTATTTCGCGCTTCATTAATTGCACATTAGGACATGGCCAGCCGTCTGGACCGTGAGTCCTTTACCCTTTCCCCATTATTTCCCGTTTAAATATCATTTTGTAGGTAGGAACCAACTGGCCCAACGAGGTGGGCCACCCTTGGATGCCTCGCTTCTAAAACAAGTCCTCATGCACCGCAGGGCGAAATCGATATCCTTGAAGGCGTGAACGGCGTGACGCCAAATATTGCAACCCTGCACACCGGACTCGGTGGGAGATTTCCTCGTCGCGCTTTTTTGTTGATCAACTGCCCCATCAGATTGCAACATGGGGTCGCCACGGTATATGACTGGGTTCGTTCCGGTAACGTCTCCGATCTTTCTTGTTCCTTACAATCATCTAGTCAGTCCAAGGGCACAAACTGCGCAGCATATGAAACAGGAAACGCTGGGTGTGGCGTCCAGTTTGCCAACAAGTCGAGTTTTGGAGCTCCATTCAACAAAAACCGGGGCGGATGGTATCTTTTAATTTTGTGCAGCCATTAGGATGCTGACCCATACCATAGGTATGCTCTTCACCGGTCCGACGCAGAGATCAGTGTATATTTCTGGCCTCGAAACGGAGGTTCCGTTCCAAACCAGGTTGAGTTCAGCTCATCTCATGACAACGTTGATCCGGCAACTTGGGTACGTACCTTCGGAAGCCGTTAGTTAACTTGCATCGAAATGGCCCTTGTAGGGCATGCCTGCTGCTACTTGGACGGATGGCGGCTGCAACTTTCCCCAGCATTTCGGCCCCCATAACATCATTATCAACCTCACATTTTGTACGACCGTATTCTCGACGATATAGGTAATGGTTTCTGACATGCAAGTCATTTCAGGCGGTGATTGGGCTGGTGCAGCGTACCAAGCTTCCGGATGTCCTGATACGTGCCAAGGTCAGTACGGATGAACGAAACTGACGCTGGCCCTATTCAGCTTTCCTACAGATTATGTCAACACGAGGCCCGGTAGCTTCCACAAGGCGTACTTTGAATTTTCGGCGATCAGGATATATACGTAGGGGTGAAATACCGGTGGATTTGATACCATTCATGATCGTGGAATAAGACCATTCGTTTGTGATCGCCAGCCCTCATGGCCAGGGTAGCATCGAAATGTGACAGACACGCCTTTGAACGAGACGTGTCACGACCTCGATGGCGCGCAAAAAGGCAATCGTCAAGGGGACGTCGACCGCTCCTCCACAAAACCTCACGAACAGCGACGCGGGTCCCCGACGAACGGCGAGAGAACATCTTAAGAGTTCCGTCCTGGAAGAACTCTGGTCGATCTGGCGAGCTGATCCACGCGTGCCCTCGATCAAGTCCAGACGATTATGGGCCATCTCCCGCGATGCAAGTCCCCGTCTGGTCGGTGGCTGGTTCCTTCGCAGAAAGACGTGTGCAAAAAAAGCGGGACAACCGATACCAGACGGAACGTACGACCTCCCAGTGGATCATCCAGTTGCACCGAAGCGGGAGCCGTCCGCAACCCCCGCCGAAACAGAGCTGGAAGAACCACCCGTTCCCGACTTGCGCTCCGACGACACGCTGGCCTATCCTCCCGATGATGACGACGTCGAGGCTTCTTCCGATACCATTTTCGACGAAGACGCGCTCACAGAATTAAAGTGGACTGACGTTCCCGCATACAAAGAAGTCCCTCGACACTGTCACTCCCAGCACCATCATTTTCAGCTGGAACCGAGGTTTGGCGCAACCTTCGTCTTGCTCGCTATTGACTCTTGCTTGGCATCAGTGCCGCTGATCTTTATGTCACAGAGGACCACCGGAACGACAATATCCCGTTCGAAGATTCTCTCCTCGTCTGCAACCAGGGGTGGGGAAAGCAGTCCAGCTTTACGTGTGTACTCTGTTCGACGGAGTCAATCCAAGGTATTACGAGCGTGTCTCTGCACCCATCTGCATATATGCGTTACTCTAATACACAGGCACTCCAGACGGGGTTCCATCTGACTTTGGTGCCATGTCCAGTGGGGACTTGTCCATCGAACGCCCACGTCTCGACTTTCACCCCAACACACTTTGGGAGCTCTCCGCCATTCCCTTCTTATTTCGCACGCCATCTGCGGTAGTAGCCCCCGACGATACCGTCAATCATCGAACCGTGGACAACTGGGCGAACATCGAGGACGAGTTAGCGCGCCTTGTGAATGAGGGGAAACTCGATTTTTCTTTTCTCGACGCCCCGCACATTACCTCTATGAAGCTGCATGATTGAGCACCGATGTTGCGTTTGTCTGTTGTCTTCCTTGAATTCCATGTTGTCGCGTTGCTTGTGCTCCCATATACGTCTGACATGTTGTGGGCCGTGGGGTGAATAAGGAGTCAGGTGTGTATATTCTTTCGGCTTGGAATTTCTGGCGTCGCACTTCAACAAGGCCAGTGTTCGCGGTAACCTGACCGTCAGGATACGAGCATATCCTGTCACCTTGATGTCTAATGCAATGGGACCTCGTGGTGACCTAAAGCGTTCTCCGATGTTACGAGATACGCTGGACGCTGCTGACTGGTGCTACAACTGACCAAGGTTCTGGAGTCCGCCGTTTCGAGTCTCCGCCCACGTCAGACATAGCCTCGAGCGTATGGCTCATAATAGACATTACATCCCGTCTGCCGATAGGATGGTCTCGTGTCCATGACGGAGCGTGGTCACTCGAGGTAAAACCCTTGTTGGCACACAACGGAGCCACCAGTTCTACCACCGCCGTACCTCTCGGAGTTTTCCCATGGCATCCAAACGTGGGGTGCATACAGTGTTCGCCCCCACTAACCATGCGTCTCAACTGGCCATAGTTCCGCGCTTCTAGCTTGATTTATTCACTCAGAAGAGTTTCGCGACCTTGATTTCTCCACCACGAACCTCGCGATGATTATGCGATTCTTTGAAAACTACCCAAGACTTATCGACGGGACGAGACTCTTGTCCACCAAGGTAGGAAATGAATCGGTAGCCTATCTTCATATGTTGACGATATGATTCCTTCTTAGGGCCTAAAGCTGGCAGACTGCTTCAACCAGATGGCTCACAAGTTTCGTAGTGATCGCAATTGGATGCATGCTCTCATGATTTATTTCATTTCATTTTGTAGACCAAAGAATCTCTTACGGAGCGTTAACTTGTTCAACAAAAAATTGAGCAAAACGAATCGGCTCGACTTGTTTCAGTGCCATTACATGGATCCCAACATTCCAGTGGAAGAATCCGTAGCGGCTCTCGCGAAAGCCAAGGCAAGTTGGATCACATCGAGATGTCTGAATGCAACGCAGAAACACTACGGGGCTACAGGCCGATACGCGTTTCTTTCGACCTTTGTGGTGCTGGGAAAATCAACCCAACTCTTGTGGATTCACCCGATCAGCGTTGTGGAGATCGAAGTCGGTCCTTTTTCATACGAGCCAGACGCGCAACATAGTAGGGAAAAGCTTGGATCGATTCCCCGAACTTTGGACTGATCGCACGCCCCTAGTCATTGCTACTGCGAAAGAACCAGGAATTGCAACAGCAGCTCGCTCGTGGATCGCTCCTGTCGTAACCTACGCAGATGCTCGCTACGTTTGTGCAAACCCGCTTGGAAGGGGGAACTGGAAGCTTCACTTGATACGCTGCGTCACGCCTTTCAACAGCAGGATTCACACCTAATGACTGAACGTGATGCAGCGAACGACGCACGCCGTCACTTTCCCAAATTTCAAGGAAATGTGAGTTTTACCTGGTACAAGCGTCACGTTATCGGTCTTGACAAAGCACCATGTCCTCAGCACGTTGGGCATGGTATCGCCCTTGACGGTGCCTTGACTGACATCGCGAAAAGAAAGAACATGACGACGCAGCTTTGCATCAGCTGATCAGCTTGCTTCGCCCGCGCGTTATCCCTGGATCCTCGAATGAGATTGTCCGTCGGATTGTGTGATTCATTCAACTGATTGTATGATTCCCAGATACGCTTGAGAATTGTTCGGGAGACGATGTCACGTTGGTAGAGCCCCTGCACAGGTTGAGTCGATCTTTGAATACAGTAAAACTGGGCAGAGGGAGAGTAAGACGATCAGATCTCCAGTCAGGTTTCACCACATAGCACAAATGATATCGCGCTTTCGCGACCAAGCATGCCATGGGATGCTAGACACTATGTACATGACCAGCCGTCGGCGACGATAGATCCGGCCTTGCTGACATGTTCCAGAGAGGCTCTAGCAGCAAGACACCCTCTGGAAAGGGTATGCACGAGGAGAGAACAAGTCGTGAATGGGAGTAAACCCTCCTCTTCTGAGTCGCTAAGGCACCACCGAGGCACGTCAGTCCAACAACGTGATCGCAAGCGCAGATAGGGCTACTCACGTATGGCAAACGGGTGGGTGGAATGGTTGTGAAAGCCGACAGCGTGTCCCGTCCCACTCATTCGTCACTTCCGCTTCGCCATCTGCAGCGTCAAGTTGTCAATGTACATTTGGAGCGTCGCGTTCTCAGACGTGAGCTTCTCGACGTCGACTTGAACGCTCTGTACGCGTGTCGCGAGGGCTAGCGAGAAAAGCCAGACAACGACACGAATTTCAATTGTGCGGTTTGGCAGAGTCGTAAAAACGTACCTCTGAGATCGCTCTGTGCGGCGGTGATATCTCTACAGATTGCATCACAACGCGTTGTTTTCTGTTCTGTACAAGCTTCACAAGAAGTAGCATCGAAGGGCTTACTTGAGTACTTGCTCCTTCCGGATTGCATCTTTGACTATGTCACCCGACTCTGGACCAGGGATTGCCCAGGCAGTGCTCTCTTCAAAACCGTCGAGTGCCATCGGTCGACGTGGAAGGGATATTGAAGCAAAATCCGAGCAGTCGGAAACGACAAGAACGTGAAGTTGTTTGTAGCGTAAATCGGAGGTGAATGTGGCCAGCAAAAAAAACTCTCTGGCGGGGAGTCGAACCCCGCTCTCCCGCGGTCTTGTACATCGGTACATGACAGGCGGATGTACTATCCGATATACTACCAGAGACCTGTGATATAAGACATTCAAAACATCTTATGGCGATATGACATGGTGTTGACATCCACCGAGATAACTCCAAGTGCTCTACCTTTACGCGCCAATAGTATAAGAGTCAAAATCTTAATCAACATCTATTTGGAATATATTTTCTGGCCCAGGCGGAAGTAGCCTCATTCGCATTCAACAGCGGGTCCAGCGGTTGGAGCTTCCAGCTACGCTCGGCGGAGTTCGACGGCGGATACATAGCGATCGCCGCCAACGACAGATAGCTGTGATACGGATCTTGAAACAGACATCAGTGATTCTCGCAAGCGGCTGTTACAGGGGTATCTGACCGGGATGTTCCTTTGGGGCCTTTGAAATCCCACCAAACTTGAATTGGCAGGATGCTATAAATTTGGAGAGCGACCGTTCACACACAAAATCCCGCGCTCCGAGAATCTAACAAGGCTTCAAGGGACAGAAGATGGCGATGAGGGTGCAACCGGAACGTACTGATAACGAAGCACCACACCAAAAACAATAACAAGCATCCCCATCCTTGTTGGTTCGGCCGCAGTAGCCACCCGAGGAAACTTGATTTTGAGTTAGCCATCGTATGGTTTGTTTCCTCTCGTGGTCGGTGAGGGAGGAGCCTTTATCAGCGAGGAAGATCGAGGCTAATGCGCAATATGTAGGACCCCCTAAAATCATCAGCCTTGAACGAGTATAGGGCTGAGATATAATATCACCTGCGGCCTCTGTGAAGGGCACTTGGCCGTACCCACCTTCGTACGACTAAAGCAGCCGTCTGTCAGAAGAAACGCGTTATTCAGGTAGACCACTTACTCGGCAGGCCGCGATGAACCTCAGGGCAGGTTCAATGCGTACACCTGACCAGTCATCCAGCATACTACTGATTGCCAAAGCACAGTAGGTGGTTCGTACGTCAGCATCACCCCCATAAGGCTCAGAGGAAAAGCTGCAAGGACGTCATCTCTTGTGGATCTGCACGGAAGTTCCGATCAACAGATTCCCACCTCCCATCTTCGTTCTGGCAAGCTTGCAAGAACTTGATAATCCCTGGACGATCCAGCTGAGAAAAATTATCACGAAGTATCGCAAGCGACAGTAATGCGGTGTATGTCAGGATGACATGGGGAGAGTTTTCGGAGCTCTCGGAGTACACGTTGATCTGATGAACTTGTCAGAAGACGCTCGTTCAGGAGAGCGGAGACATTATCTACTGGCTCCGCGTTCGCCGTCATGTAGTTTCCCGGTCGAAAACCTGTTCCACATGGCCCCCCTGGAATATTGTCAATTTCTCAGAGCCCCTATGCTGATAGATCTACTCACGCGTCTGCTGTTCCCATATCCACCGCCGCCAACCCTCCTTGTCCGGTGTGTTCGTACCTTTGTCGGGAAATTGGCCCGTCAAGTCCAGAGATCCCAGACAGTAGAACGCCAACGCCAGTCTATTGCAAGATTGTTAGGGATTGCGCCAAGATCGCCAACGAACGTTGCACTTGGATGAATCAATATCAACCTGAGAGCTTGGCAGTCCAAGAAGACACCTCTTGCAATGATTTGCATGTGCACCTGTGGCTAACGGAGGCAAGGGGTCCATTGGGGCACCAAAGGCGTACTGTTTGATGATGCTCGGATGCTGAGTATCGTTGAACGCCAGAAACTCGTATTAATTACTATCGCGGGGAACATCTTTTTTCTGTGACTTACGTATGGAGGCCCGGACGGTCGTGCTGATTCCGGATCACGATATTCGCCCTCCGACATTCGGCACAAGGATTAGAAAACCAGGTTACTTGTACCCGCTGCTTTCGGCCGATGGCCCTATGTACCGTGCACTAGGCTTGGAGAGACGGAATGGCCGGGCTGAGTTTGGCGAGGTCAGGACCAGTACGTCCGAGCGGTGTCCATATATGGAAAGTTAGCCGCTGTAAGTCTGAGGGATGCCGTGCTATCTTTCCAAGGCCGTCGCGCTCGCATCTCGTGCCTCGGCGAGGTGCTCGTAACCTCGGTGCTCCATTCTCGACGCTTCCGATTTTGCCTTGACGTGGCCGTTCGGTCCGGTATGTACATCTTCTTGTCCTGGTGCAGCTAACTTCTTTAGCTCGCAGTTTCAATTTTCCTCAACGGCGTGGTGGGTTGATGGGCTCGATGGGATGTCTATGATGATGAATTGGCGGCTGTGACGTCTCGTGGTTGATCTGACGCCGTGCGCATCGTTTCGGCGCTGCGCTTCGCCTTCGATGTCGTCCGTTTCGACCACCTCGCCCAAATGGTCTCCTCGACCTGTAATTCGATGCGGCGCCTTTGTATCGTTGTTGCGCCACATTCTATTGTCTGTGTGGCATCCCTGGATGCTGTGGAAACTGCCTGGTATGATCGCCTCGTCCCCCGGCTCGTCTGGGTCGACTCGACCTCCTCCTGGTGAGTTTTCTTCCTCTCTTTGTCTCAACTGTTCACGCTCGTGTTCTGGCGCATTCTGTGGCCCTTTCAGCCTTGCGCTGGCGTCCTTGTCACGGTACGACGCTCTTAATGCGTCTGCTTCAGCCCGGTAGGCGTAGCATTGAAGTTTGCCTTCACCCTTTTCTCCCCCTCGAGCTCGACGCTTGGGGACTTGTTCTTGTGTGCAGGTGCTTTGGGTGGTGGTTCAGGTAGTGGAAGCGGGCCTGGGGGTGCTCCTGGTACGTCGTCATTGCCCGTTCTGGTGCGCTGACACTGCTTTGTCGACTGCTGTCGATCGCGACCGTGCTCTAGCCTCTAGGGCTCTCACTTGATCAACACGTGTCGATGCGTCGTCGTGGTCCTCTCTCCGCTATGCGTGTCGTGGCACTCGCCTACGACCTTGCTATCGCCCGCTGCGTCCGCGCTTCGATGCGCAACGCGCTCGTTTTGTCTGCTGGTCGCCTCGCTTCCTGGGTCGACCGCTATGCCTGCGCTGTCGTCATGCGGCTCTTCACTTTGGCTGGATGGACTATCCGCCTCGTCTAGCAGCTTGGTAGGTCCCTCGGGTCGACACGTTTCATCACCGTCATCACCCATGTTCTCCTCGCCTGCTCGCAACCCTCCCGACCCGACTGTCTCAGTGGCCTCGACCCCCGTCTCACCCTCTCACTTGCTATAGGCCCGTCTGGATGATGTTCTGCGTCACCCATCATGCCTGCAATCGACTTCTCAGGTTGGTCTTGGTCGTCTCGTGATGTGCGTCGTGCACTCGCGCCCTCCATTTCGTCGGTGCTGTCGTCTGCACCTCTGGGTGCTCTCGTCGTGCCGTCCGTGTGGCTGGGCTCATTGCCCACTGGTTTGTTGATGCACTCATTGTGCGCTCGACCTGCTTCATTGGCTGTGTCTATCCCCGACCCAGCGAATCAATACGACGTTGAGATGAATGAAGCAGTGGCACTCCTGGATGCATTCTCCGACGATGAGACCGAGCTTTTGTCCAACAATACGTAACCGACCGTGACAGCTCCTCGTAATTGTCTTGATCAATGACTTTTTGCTACACTGTCCTCCATGTATGGTACATGAAGCCTAGTGCACGGTACATAGGGTCATCGGCCGAAAGGGTGACAGCGGGTCGTCGTCAATACAAGTAACCTGGTTTCCTAATCCTTGTGCCGAATGTCGGACGGCGAATATCATCATCGGGAATCAGTACGACGTCCGGGTTTCCATAGTCAATTTGCTGTAACTGGTGTGTAAACCTTGTATGTAACAAGTTTCACGACATGCCTGGCAGGCAGCTCTCGGGCTCTCAGATTAATATCATATCGGTCGCCGTGAGATACCGTCTCCCAGATCCCTGTGTGTCAGGTGCGTCTCGAGGGAAAAATCCCAACCCGATCGCCGTGCGAATGGAAAAGAAATAAATACAGTGACCGCAGTTCGGCGGATAGACCCCGCGAGTCACCGACCTCCCCAAGACAATGGGGGTTTACCTATCCGTGCTAAGCCAATCTTTTCCTCCAAAGTCCAAGTTCAGTGTCGATGATATCCCAGATCTGACCGGCAAGGTCATGATCGTCACAGGGGCCAACACTGGAATCGGAAAGGAAACGGTCAAGGTGAACTTTACTTGCTGGGATCGTAGAGACCACCTTATCGACCTACGGATAGGCGCTACTCGAGCACAATGCAAAGGTGTACATCGCCGCCAGGGATCAGGCCAAGTGCGAGAGCACAATACAAGAGCTCAAGACCAGCACCGAGAAAGAGGCACTCTTCCTTAGGCTTGACCTCGGAAATCTCAGGGCTGTGAAGACAGCGGCAGAAGAGTTCCTGAGGTACGAGTTCTCTGCATGTAACAGCACTTTTGCGTGATAGTTTTCTGATAGCAAGGAAACCCGGTTGGACGTTCTCATTAACAATGCGTCAGTGTGATCTACCGGTTACTATCCCTACTTACGTGGGGATCTCTTCACCAGCGGCGTCATGGTTCCCCCTGTCTCCATGTTGACATCAGACGGCTACGACCTTCAATTTGGTACGAACGTCCTGGGTGAGATATTATCCTCGTGTCCAAGTTATGCCTTACTGAGGAACGTTGCGAGCAGGGCACCATTACTTTACCATGCTTCTGTTGCCGTTGCTGATCTCAGCGGCCAAGACATCGTCGGATGGCAAGGCTCGAATAGTCACGGTGTCATCTGCTGCACACACAATGGGCTCCTTAAAGTTTGATACGTTCAAAGAGACTTCTGCCCGTAAGAAGTATTCATCTACCTCTCTGTACTGCCAGAGCAAGTATGTGAGTAGCGTCTATTTTTTTTACACCGGCTTTTGACGTGAGAGAACGTCGAAAGGGGAACGTTGTACTGGCATCGGAACTCGACAGGAGGTACAGAAGCAACGGCATCGTCTCCATTTCATTGAACCCAGGGAATATACGGTCTGATTTGCAGAGACACATGGATTCTATCTCTCAACGCTTTATGGTAGAAATCATCCCTTGAATTTCTGATAAGAAAGGACTGACCCACTCGCGAAACTACAGAACACGTGTCTGTACGATACCCCCTATGGGGCGCTGACGCAACTGTATGCAGGCACCTCACCTGCCGCGGCAGATCTTGGGGGAAAGGTAGGATCTCGTTACATCCGCGTGGTTGGTGATATTAAGAAAATACTATCAGTATCTCGTTCCTTGGGCTAGAATTGGGCCGTCTCGCGCGGACGCGCATGATCCGAAACTGGGACGAGCATTATGGGAATGGTGTGAGGAGCAAGTCAAGGATATTTAATAGGGGGAATTTGAGTAGCTCGTCCGGTGATATGTATAAGTACCGGTGGGCCTGGTGCTCGGAATGCCCGAGTTGTGTGGCTTTGGATTGTTAACTTGCATTAGCCGAGAAACCAACGTCAGTCTGGGAGTCGGGATGATGATCAGGTCCGACTAGCTGGCAAGTTTATCTTTTTGGCGGGGATAAGAAACTTGATGGGCTCTTAGTCGTCATCTTCCACATCGAGATCATCTTCAACTCCGATGCCCTCCCCCATGTCATCGAATTCAGCATCCTCTGCATCGTGTTCCCATCCTTGCTCTACCTCGTACGCATTGACCGTTTCGGTAAAGGTAGGACCGGTCGTCAAAGCCACACTCTGAGTAGAGGTGGTTGGTTGCGCGGCGGACAGTGATCTTGAGACTATGCCAAGGATTTCGTCCATATGATCTCCGAGGCGGTCCTCGAGTTCTTCGACGATCTATAGGACGAGGTCGTAAATAGACGACGGGTCTGCATCGGAGAGGAGACACACGACGTAAAGTTCGACAGGCTCTGTCGGTGCAAGGTTTACGATTTGGAGTTTCTCTGCCTTTGTGAGGGAGAAGGGAGCCAGATCGCGGACAAGCTGAGATATGCCATGATCGGACTGTTGAGATGTGGGCTGGTAGTCTGCAGAGAGGTACTGAATAGCCTGTGCTGCCCGTTAAGGGAGTGATGGCGTGGGGTGATCAGGCTCACTTCGAGTTCGATGGTGCGTAGGTTCTCGGAGACCTCTTCGGTGTGTGGTTCGAGGGTGGGTTTTCCGGACGCATCTTCCTCCTTTTTTATGCGAATGGTTGTCTTTGCGCGTGCGATGTGGTCGGCGTCGAGCTCGCGGAGGAGTGCGAGGACCTCGACGTTGGAAAGGAGCGCCGAGCGGGGGTGGATGACCTCCATGGCTAAGGTTAGGGTTAGACCTTGGGAAGTAAACAAACGACAACACCTCCAAGGGAAACGAAAAAGAAACTTGCAAAATATCATAAATATCGGGGAAAAAAAAACCAAAGACAAAACTATTGACGCACTTCTCGAACGCTTTGATCACAACCATGAACAGACCAGGTTCGTCTCTTCTTCTCTTCTTCTCCTCCTCCTTCCCAAGCTCACCTCGGCCAGGTCAACCCCCACAGCGTCCACCTAGCCTCGCTCCTCCTGCTGGTCTGTCTTCTCAGTTCAGATCGCCCTATCCAACGTCCCAGTACCCCCTTCCACAACGTACTTACCCCGCACCCGCGCTTCAGCAGCCAAACCCGCACCGCACTCCCGCCGTACCACAGTCGCCATTCCTCCAGAGGCAGCAGCCACAATCAGCCACCTTCCCCTTTTCTGCCGGTGCAGGCGTGCTCGGACAGAATGGCGCCGCCTCTCTCCCACCCCATATGAGCCCAAATCCACCCGCAGCGACGCCCACGAGCGCCCCATCAGCATCGTCCGCTAGCGAAGTCGGCTTTGATCCAAACGAGTTCCCCGCACTAGGATCGCTCGGCCAGACAAGCAGCTCGAATCCGTTGTCAAACAACAATGCACCTACCTCGCTTGCCAGTGCCGCACTCACGTCGTCTGCCAACAATCCACCAGGTTCGAATGCAACCAGCTACGCGATTCAAGCAGGCCAGGGTGGCTCGACAACGACAGCGTCAGGCACACAACCGAGAGATTTTGGCCCGGAGGATTTCCCTGCCTTGGGTGGTCAGCAGGGCCAACAAGCGCAGAGTCAACCCCAGTCTCAGAATCAGCCACAATCATCCGAGAACCACTCGCCAGCCCATCCTCCTGGATTGAACGGCTTCAACGATCATCGAACGAACATACTAGGCTCGTTAAACGGTGCTCAACAACCCAACGCGAACAATCTTCCGTCCTCGGCGCTTGCAGGAACACAACCATCAGGCACACCCGGAATGCTCAACTTGCGGGGCATTCATCCCGGTTTCCAATCCCAGGGTGACGCTGAGAAACAAAGGGTAAGCCATCACTTTGATTTCTGACTCTCCGCGAGCACACGTCTTTGCATATATCACGCACCATTCCACGCGCTCTTGTTTGTCACAAAAATACTCACCAAGTCTCCAGCAAAATTATGCTCTGAAGCTCAATCAGGTGTCTCACGCAGCATGGAATGCACCCAACACTAATCTACCACCTTCGCAACCGAATGGCTCGACTCCTGGGGGTCAAACACAAACCCAGTCGCAACCACATTCCCAACCGCTCGTACAGGGTCAACTTCCAGGCCAGCTACAATCAACGCAAGCCCAACCGTCTGCACAAGGACAACAGGTCCACACAAATAATAATCCACAATCGCAGACACAACCATCACAACATCTTAATGTCCCACCGGGCGTTCCACCACCTGGAGTCGGCGTGTATGCGTCAAATGGAAGCCATCCGCTGCAACCCTCTCACCCTCATGCGCAGCTACATAGCTCGCTTGCCCAAGCCCAAAACCAACCGCATCATCATCCACAAACGCCTGCTCAGCAGGTGCTCATTTCGGCAGCGGATCGATGGGGGTTGTTGGGGCTGCTGGCCATGATAAAGAATGCCAGTGTCGATGCAGATGGTGGTTTGAGTAGCGTTGGCACGGACTTGGGTGCGGTGGGCCTCGACATGGGTTATGAGGGGTGAGTCCCGGGTTCTATAGAATGATGGGGAATTGTCAACATGTTATGCGAAGGAACCTGTACTCGACGTTCATAACACCCTGGGCCGATCAATCAGCAGCACGGAGCGTAGAACCCGACTTCCATCTTCCTTCCTGTTATAATGTGCAACCTCCGCCACCTGGGCCAAGTAAAGCAGGGGCATTCAGCGACGAGACATTGTTTTACATGTTTTACTCGCATCCGAGGGACGCACTACAAGAAATAGCAGCCCAGGAACTGTGAGTCGACTTGGACTCGACTCTCTTGTTTGAATATTCCTGTGTTCGCTATTACGTCTTCTTGCAATAGTACTCACGCACCTGTCAAACAGGTGGAATCGAAACTGGCGGTACCATAAGGATCTCCGGATCTGGATAACCAAGGAAAGTGGCAGCGCACCGTCGACGAAAATTCCAGGCGGCGAAGCTGGTACCTACACCTGGTGGGACCCTGAATCATGGACCAAGGAACGAAAAGAGATGACAGTGCGATATGCCGATTTGGAGGAGAAGACCGTTGCGGCATTCGTCATGGGACCAGGGCTGGTGCTCAACCAAGCAGCTCAAGGTGCTCAAGGACAACAGGTTCCAGGGGCAATAGGGACGCAAGTATCGAGTCAAACCTCGAGTCAGTCCAGAATGCAAATGGCGGGCATTTGAGATGTACCACTATTCATTTCCCCTTGTTTCAACCATTGTCTTCATTTTGCAGCGATCTTTTCTCCTTTCGTTCGGTGCAGATTCACTGTCCCCCATCCAAGCCACGTATTCTCGAACTTATTCCAACGTTCTTTCTGCTTCATTGCCAATGTTCTTGAACGATGACTGTATCTGTACCTCTTAATTTGCTCACTCATTCCCGTCATCACCTCTCCTGCACAATGCGATTTCTTTCGAAACTGTGGACAATTGAATTATTGAGTTTGGGCCATTCAAGTTTGAACGTCATGGTTGCATTGGTAAGACTGGGACATGCCCTCTAAAATGCGGGAATAATTCTGAAAGGACACGACCAACATATTTTCAAGAAAGAACCAACCGACGAACGAAGATAAAACTCAAAGTAACAAATCATCCCCACCGCCCGTGCTGTCGCCCGTCTTGGTAGGACCGAAATTCCCAAATGTACTTCCCTGCCCCATACTCGCTGGAGCTCCCATCGCACTGCCCGGTTTTTGAGAGGACGCCCAGATGCCCGTTTGTGCCCTCTCCTTTTCGAGATCCTTGATCGATTTTCCGGCAGTCGCGGACTTGGCGGTGGCACTGGAAGAAGACGGAGTACCGAGGGACATGGACCACAGGTCCTCGAAGCCAGACAAGCCTTTAGACAGTGCGGCTCCCGAGGCAGGCCTGACTGGCGCAGCCGCGGTCGACGCAGACGTCCGAGTGGTAGGCGTGGATGCGGGCACGGATGGGACGGGCGAAAGCGGCTGTGGCGACGTCCAAAGGGCACTGTTCTGTACTGGCGTGGGGGACATCGTGGCAGCAAAGGACTGCGACTGCCTGTTGGTGGTGGTGGCGGTGGCGGAAGAGAGCGGGCTCATTACCGACGAGTTGTAAGCAGGCGGCGAAGCTGCTCTCTGAGCTTGCGAGCCTAACGTCGTGGATGCGACGGAGCGTTTCGATGGGGGTGAGGTGTTCAGCATTTCCATCAGAGTTGGGCGAGCATTAAGTGGAGGGGAAGATGGGGAAGACGGAGGTGCGGCTTGGAAGTCTGCAAAATCATCGTCTATCGAAATGTAAGCATACAGAACGGACGATAGGCAAAACAAGGCGCCAACCGTCGAATCCAGTCAAGGAAGGCAATGCCTTGTTGGGGTTTGCAGCGTTGGTGGCAAGCGGTGCAGCGCTGGCAGGATCATCGAAACCACCAAGGAGATCGACCTCTGGTTCCTTCTGCTTTGGAGTAGTCGGAGCAGACGTGGTCTGCGTGCGCAGAGAGGAGCTAGCCGTTGCAGAGCGGGAAGGGATATTACCCCGGGAGACAGAGTTGGATCTCCGAACGATGGTCTCGTCATCGCCAGCAGTGTACTCTTCAAAGTCTCGTCGACCGGTACTGTCCCTAAAGCCTCCTGAACTCCCACCAGAATAATAATCTAGTACACGGATCAGCTGTGTTAAAATGAGAAGAACCAAGGTTTACCATCTCTTCCGCTCATTCTATCCCCGTAATATCCGCTGCCACCACCGAGACTGTCGCTGCCGAAGCCACCGTAGCGACCGCCTCCAGAGACGAAACTCATTGGATCATTTCCGGTACCGGTGTATTTTCCACGGTTGACCTTTGCTTTACGTCTCTCCGCACGAATAGTTTCGACGTCGGAGAGAAGTTCGACTATTTCACGAGCACGATTGCGAACTAGTCGATACGAAATGAATGATGAAGCAGAAAGGGACCTGGACGGGAATACGCACCGTTTTGACCCTCGTCTTTACCCTTGTCATCTATGTAATGGAAGTTTCTAAGCATTTTCAGGGTAGAAATGTGGGACCGTGCATCATCGACGACACGCTCGCTGCCGTGTTTGATGAGATACTCGAGCAATTGCAACGCCTTGGACAGAATAAGGAGCGATCTCCCATGGGATTGCAAGGGGAATACCTTGTAAATCTGTCTCCACTGCCGAGCTTCCTTCTCCATGAACCGTGCGTAAATGCAAGGCATGATCTCGTTGAAGGTTTGGCTGCGCGCAGATAAGGGTGCCTGTCATACAATTGGCATCAGGGACTCACAAATTGAATGTCCTTGTTCTCGGATCAGTAGTCTAGAAGGAGAAATGATACGAACAGTACCCACCCTTGAGCGATATCCTGCATCAGCGTCGAGCTCGCTCCCCTGGAGGTATGGGTGTGAAGACGGGCGGTGTAGGAGAGGCGCATGTGCGTACCAAGGTTCGTCGCTGGTTGCATCTCTGACTTTGGCTTCCATCTCGCTAATGTTGAGCACGGCATTCTTTGCCTATGGAAATGTGAAAAAGGAAGCGAGGGTGGCCTGGATTGATGATATACCTGGTTGTACATGGCCTTGATATCGTAAATCGTCATGCTAGAGAGGGTATTTGCGAGAGAGTCCAAGCGGTCCATGGTGGGCGACGTTGAGCGTGTCGAGCACGACGTCCAACGTTTTGGTGTGTTGCGACCCCCAAGAGAGGGGTCGACTGAAGACGTGCTTTCTCTCGACTTTCGATCCAGGTTAGAGTTTGAAGTTCACCAGGCGTGATGTCCTGGGACATGTCTGCCATTTTCTCCCGTTTCCGTCGTCCCGGTCGTCGTCAACCCACGTCAGAACCACGCGCACACGACGCGGTACAGCACCTCCAGCACGAGCCCTCTGCTCACCAGTTACCGATCAACCGCAAGATTCTCCAAGATCCAAGCTCGTTCCTCGATACCGAGATACCGCACCCCTTGCCTCTCGGACTCACCCCGAGCACCCGATTACCCACCGCGGATCACAGTAACGATGCGCGTTCTCGCCCAAGACCGGTACATCTCTCGTCGGAGCCTCCCTCTGGACGCAGCGAATTGCCCTCGCGCTCATCCGTGGACATCACACCACGAACCCAGACGAGCCCCGCGATCAGCCGTATCTCCAAAATTGCTGGTGGTGGTGAATGGTCGACGTTTGGAAGGAAACGCGAATACCGAGCAGCAGATCTCGCTCATCTTTCGGGTTGCACGTCACCTCCGGACAGTCCCAAGAGGACATCACACTCTTCATCTCCTGCAAGAGACAATAAACACCTCAGCGTGGACAGCATCGGGTCTACGTTTACGTCAAGTCGTATCGTCAACCTTTTGCATCCTTCTGGTAGCACGCATAAAAGACATTCAAGTCCATCTCCTCAACAATCGCCCGATATCCGATTCAGTAGCAAAGTCTCGTCCCCAGCGAACACGATGTCGTCTAGAAGGCATCCGCGAACGCCACAAAGACCATCTTCCTACACAGCTCCTGCAACACCTTCTGCCACGAATTTTACGACCCCTGTAAATCGAGAACCGGTCCTTGATTCACCCCACACCTTTGGCCATCCGACCCCCCCTAATAATATCCCTGTAGATTCTCCCATCGCACACCCTTCCTCACCGCCTCCCCTCCCTCCCCTCGACCACCCAGAGTTGACTGCAGTGCTCTCCTCACGTACCAGGTCTACATCTACCGGACAACCTACCCTCTCCGCATTCCGCGATCGTTCAAACACATTGCCGGCAAACGGTCGTTCTCCACGCAAGGACGATTTATTGACCTCCTTGTCTCTCGCACTTAGACGTTCAGCTCGACATACACCGAGCGTTCCCCGTGTAAAGCAGGTTTTTAACGCGGCGATGGCAGAACAAGACAAGACCGGCCCGCACGATGCTCCCGAGGGACGTCAACGTGCAAGGACCATCTCGGGAGGCACGGGGGGACGACGAACGAGCGCTGACTGGAGCTCATACCAGGCGACTGTGGGAGTAAACTCACATGCGAATCAAGCGTGGCCTGCAGAGGTCTCGCGCGAGATTTTGAGGCTGTCCTTGTCTCATACCCAAACTGCACCCGCGTCCGAGGCTGTTCCGGGGTCCTCTGGAAAGGCACGCCGAAGTGCGGACCCCGTTCGTATGTCTGATCGGGGCGTCTTGTCTCCATCATCATTTTTACCTTTCCCTCATCCATCGCAACCGAACTTTCAACCGTCATTTACAGCGTCGGCGACCCTCCTAGGTCAGCCAAATTCTACATTTTCCTACCTTGACATCGCATGACGCCCCATTTTTTTTACACAGACGACCGGGACACAATACCCTCCAGATCCCGCTCTCTTCAATTCGACCTTGGAAACCGCAGAGGCAGCGAGCGGCCAGGAAGGCTCACGATGGCCGACGTGAAGCGCAGCTTATCAGCTATCGAACCCAGAAAAGGCCCGAAGAAGGGGGCCAGTGGCGCCACTTTTTCGGGACTAAGCGACCCTGCGCCTGCCTTGTCTGAAGCGCCCCAGGCTTTGTCCCATCCTTCCTCTGCTCCCACACCATCACGATTACTCCCCTCTGGTCGCGTTTTCCCCACCGACACCCCCATGTCCTCTTCCGTCCAGGGAGAACCCTCCACCCCCACGCCTGCGTCTAGGCAACTAAGCGAAAAGAGTAGAGGAAAGCGCAAAGCGGAAGAGAACATAGACATCACTCCCCCAGAACAAAAGAAGGATGGACAGCGCGCAAAGTTTCTTCTTCCCTCAGAAAGTCGAAGTAAGTGCCATCTCTGACTTGGTTACGTCTCATGCCGCTCTATCCGCCCTTGCTCAAATTGTACCCTCAAAGGTCAACGAGTTTCAAGTTCTTCGCACGCTCCATCGTCGTACCATCGCAAGCGCGCTCGTCTGTCGTCGATCTCTCCTTTCGCAACCCCTGCGCAATCGCGACCGCCCTCTGTCCAGGAGACGCCCCAGTCCACAAGTCGCATTTACCACTCCACGTCTCTCTCCAGCGGTACCGGCGCTCGCATTGCTCCACCCCGCACACCTTCCCGTGCTGCATCCGCTCGTTCCCGTCAACCTCCCACTCCCAGTACAACCAGAAGGCACGAACGACGTCAATCCATGTCCCAAGTTTCGATACCTATAAGCGCCTTTATTTCACCACATGCACCATCCATCAGCAGGTCGACCAAGTTTCATATGCGAGATCCTCGTAAGCCTCCGAAAAAGCCTAACGACACGCCATGGGGACTTCGATTTGCAACAGAAGATGAGCCAGGTTCACCGATACAAGCATGGTGTTTTTTCTTTGGTTTTTTGTTATTTCCTATTTGGTGGATAGCTGGGCTTTTACTTAATGTTCCGACAACGAGAATCGCTGGGGACATCGACGCCGAAAAGGGCGTCCCTATCGATGACCCTCAGATAGAACATGGTAAGCCTCGTACTGATCTTTGGCACTTTGGTATTCGACCCCTTTTGCGACAGATGCAAGGATATGGCGCTTCCGATGCCGTGTGATGACAGTCGTGTCACTCTTTACATACATTCCATTCATCGTCCTCGTCGCCATTTTTGCGCCAAGATGACAAGCAGGTATCTTGTCTTGGTAGATCTCGCACCCCGTTCTCCATCCCTTTCTTGCATCACCATAATGGACATGAACAAGCATCACCGTTTTGGCAGAACTCTTGGTCGTCTTGGTAGACACGACGTTATAACTCAATCATCCAACACAACATTCATTCACTCCACTGTCATTCGCTCCTTATTGCAGTTTATAAACTAGTCTTATACCCACTTGTTCGTGGCGCTGTTGTTTAACTATGCGTGTTGTTCTACTACCTCATCCTGATCCGCGTCGTGGCTGCCAAACAAACTTTTGAACGTCCTCGCAATGGACAACCAGACACCAGGAGAATTTCTCGACAGCGTCGAGGGCGAAATCTCTTTTTTCCGCTCCGTGATGCGGGCGCGCCCGGTCGGTATACACAAGCATTTTCATCTGCTAGCCATCCGCAATGCCATCCACAACGACACCGGCCGCATCATCCCCGTCGAGAACATCTGGGCCAAACTGAGGACCTGCTATGATCTCGAGGCATTGGAAAGTGCGGTATGACTACCCATCCCTTCGAAGTAATATGAACACTGACGGACAGAACGATTACAACAGGAAACGGACGGGTTCGACACGTCGAGCCCCTACCCACAATTGATACGCTCCCCGTCTCCCTCTGAGAACCTCTCTCGCCACCCCTTTTTCCGCGACGAATTTGCGTTACCGACTGACGAGACGTTCGAGTCCTTGATCGTGGCGCGCCGGGTAAGCGCAACGGCCTCCATCCCTTCCTCGACGCCTGCGCCTTCCCCGCGCCAGCCGAGCAAGACGCGCAAGTCGAAAGCGCCAAAGCGGAACAAGAACAAGGCGGATATGGCGGGGTTGGTGGGTGGGGATAGCGATAGCAGTGCGTTGACGCAGGAGAGTGGGGAGGAGGGCGCGTTTACACCGAGGGAGAGCGTCGTGACGGGGACAGATGCGGGGACGGACTATGAGGATGATCCAGAGGCGCAGGAGGTTTCGCCAGGTTTGTCTGATGGACGTTTTCTTTTTCTTGGAATGTTCGTGACGATGTTATGTTTTCCGTTTCAGTACAACCGAAAGTTGGTCGTGGTGGTCGAGCGTCGAAACCGGGAAGGGGAGGAATGGGCGGAAGAGGCAGAGCAGGCTCAACAAGTCTGGGTCGCGGGGCGGGCAAGAAGAGAAAGAAATAGACGTCCATGCCATATTGTTGTAACACTTGTACATTGGTTGTCTCCACTTAAATTATGTATTTGCACAGCGGGTAGAGCGGACACTGGTAGCATGTCGACAAAAGCCTCTCGTATCAGTCCATCACCACGTCTTCCAGGGGCATAGCAGATTTAACTCTCTGGCTGCGTCGCTCGATAACGAAGGCATCTATCCTTGCTTTCAACTGTACATCTACATGGCCCGAGTCAACGCGGTGCAGCAAGGAACACCGAAGCTGACTCACCAGGAATGACCTCGCTGATCGTGAGTGGGATTCGGTTGAATGGATCCTTGGCGTCGGACAGCAGGTGCGACTTGATCGTTGAGCGATCAATAACCGTTCGGGAAGATGGCAGAATAACGGGGTCGCGCATCAATGTGAACATCAACGGATCTACCCATCGCGACGTAGTTGAGAATACGCATGTCTCTTGCAGCATGGAAAAACCTACCCAGGAATTCTTCGGGGACTTCACCCAAATCTTCTTCAGCCTCGATCACCACTTTCGCTTCCTCGACCTTGACGACGAACAAACCCATCTGTTCGAGCTCGGTCTCGGACTTCAAGGTCATTTTCCGGGCTCGCTCGATGGCCATGTCAAACAGCTCTTTCTTGTAACTGCGCCCATCGTTGGCGACCGCACGCACAAATTCTTCTCGGTCGCTCAGGTTCAGATAGACCTGCAAGATGTCGCTAAGCAGCTGCTTGGGGTCAAAGCGGTACTTTTCCGGTTCCTTGACCCGTAGTTCGCCACACTTGGGGCCCACGAGCGCTTCGAGGTTGTAATCCAACATGGCGGCGAGCTTGTCCACGATTTCGGGCATCATGAACGGCGCCTTGGTCTCTGCAGTAAAGTCCCTGAGCAATCCCACGGTCGATTTGCCGAGGGTGGTATAACTGGACGCATGACGCTCGAGCCCACGGAGTGCGCCTTCACGTTCACGCCGATACTGAGCAGGGCGGGCTGCCCAGGCTGCTTGGTCGCGCATTTCTGTCTGAATGTTGTGAATCTGCGTCAGTTCGCTCAGGGACTCGTCCATGAGGTAGGTGACATCGTTGATCATCAAGTTGACAAAGCGAACGAATTTTTCCACGTTCCTACAAAAAATGTTGGAACCTGGGCCTTTCGTTGGTCGCGGGATGTAATGCTTACCGTGCCTCCGCATTCAGTGCTTGCCTGTGAGCGGGGTTACTCCAGATTGCTTTGAGGATGTACGCAATGTTCTGTCTGTAGAGTGCGTCAGACCCACCATATCAGTGCAGATACAGCAGACTTGCCTAGCATCTAGGAAATTGGCAGAAATTTCAGAAATACACCCGTGATGATGAGAGGGGTACTTACTGAATTTGTCATAGAATTGTGAACTTGCTCCCGTCTGCTCAACCTCTGTCTTGCATCAAAATCAAAATGGATACATAGGCAAAAGTATTCCCACCGATATAAAAGTGTGTCAACGCCTGGATCAAATGTTTCAATGCCAACGGATGGCTGTTCAGCGTCCCGCCCAAGATTCCATTTCGCTCATTTCCGAACGGTAGCACACCATAAAACACCGCCTACAGGAATATCAACTTTGGCCGTGAGGGTTATTTCGCATGCATACCTCATTAATCTTGGCCTTCAGAAAGGGATTCTTGATGTACCACGTCGATGTCAGGAAAGTGAGAGCGAACACGAGCAATTCATCCTTTCCGGACAAATCCAAACCATCCGGTGCGTGGCTGAATAATTGGTCCGTAAGTATGGGTTGAGAACGTTGTGGGACTGGCGTACCGGGTGACGAAAAGGAAAAACTCTACTACATCTTCCAAGATATATTCTGGAAGCACCCTGAATGACATGGGAACTTCCTGGGGGAGCGGCAATCTAGCAAACGCTCGCTCAACGAGACATGACCATGTGTTGGCAACAAACGTACTCGACCAGGGGTGTGGGATGCAAACCTCTCGGGTCAGCTCTTCGTATGAACCACGTCGAAACGAAGTTGGTAAAGCCGATATATCGGAATATAAAGTCTGGCTCGAGCAATTGCACGCGGAACGCAAACTGATGTGCTTGAATTTTTCCCATCTCCGTCTATACTATGAATCAGATACCAGGTATCCCTCGAGACGGAGCACACGCACCTTCATTTGGTTGAGGGCCGCCTCCGTCCGTGCATGGAAGGGACTCTGAGAAACACGTGAACACGCATTAGACCAGAATCAATACGACTGACACCTATCCAAGAACCATCGCCATTAATCATGTCGTGGTGACGTTGCAGTTCATCGTAATGCTTGGCAAAGTCATCATACGTTTGTGTAGTTCTGAGGTAGCCATAATGTCCCATAGCATTGCAGAGATAAAAGACGTCAGATATGAAGTTTGGTGTTGGGGCTGTTCCGCGGATAAAGATAAAGCGCCTCTGATCGATTGCCGAGATTAGGCAGCTTACCATTGCCTCTGTTTGCTTCTGCCCATTGCGCTGCCTCCTCCGATGTGGCTTTGATGCGCGTCTCCTCTCTCACATCGATACGGTCGGATACAGCAAAGTACAACGGGTCGATGCGATCCATCTAAGCTGCACCGTCAGGTGTAAGAACTGGTAAATCGAACACGACAAACCTTGGAGTATCTGGCATCGAGGAAAGGCTCTGCAAAACGAAGAAGTACATTTTGCAAATTGACCATGAAGCTGTCGCTTGCAACCGTTTGCGGATCCACCTAAAAAGCGTGAGCGAAATTTTCGCGGGGAAACTCAGAACATTTTAGTACCTGCATTCCCGCTCGCTTGACATTCAGCTTGATTGCAGTAGCAAAGTACTCTAAGACTGCTTCCCTAGACTCCGGGGATGCCCGTACGAGAGTGTTGAATATTTGAAAGAGTGATGACTGGGCGAGTGGGTGAGCGACATGCTCAAATGAACTTGGCATGCTCTACTCACCTGCAGGCTCTTCACCGTGCCTCTGAGACTCGTGGTAGAGGACTCCACATCATTTCGTGAACGTTTGGTCGGTTCGGAGAAGTAACTTTGTGCAATGGAGGGCTGCAAAGACCGTCATGGGTGATACCGACACAAGCATACGCTTCATCTTACCCATTCCCTGCTGAATACCCCGAGCCGACAGAGAGGACCCATCAGCGTTACCGTCTCAAACGTAGATGCCGTAGCATGTGATGGATTCCACTCGTCCAGTCTAGTAAACATGACGGCTATGCTCTTGATGGAAACAAGTGCTTCCACGCCACCGACCACACCCCGCCAGGAAGAGTCGCCTCCTGCCAAGCCTTCCGGTCTGAAAAGAGACGGATGAAATAACAGCAGTCGTACAACCGGCCCAAGTACACCGTCGATTTCGTCTTCTGGTTCGAAGCGTCGAGCAATATCTTGAAGGAAGGGCTCAACTTCCGTCGGGGCGAGGACATGATTTGGGGAGGCCGCAGTTGCAAGTGGTGTAGACAGAGCAGACAGCGATAGCAGCGAGCCAACGAGTTCAGGTGCACCAAGTTCTCGGCTGTACCAAGCATTTAGCTGGAGATGGACGATGCACGGGTCCGACACACACCCGATGGGTTGGGGGAACATCTCTGGTTCTTGCAGGGTGAGGCCAGCATAACTAATGATAAGATCCCGAGTCTTTTCAAGGAGTGCAGACGCTTGCTGCAATTCGTTGACTGGATTCTGTGGGGAGATGTATAAGCATTTCATACGCAGGTTTGCCATCATTCCAACCTTTTTGATCAGGTTCGTCCTCGCGCTATTGTGGCGCTTCCAGCAGCCGATCAAATACTCCAACACCGACATCTGGGGTGGGAGGGACGCGAGCATGGGCGCATAATCAAGGTCGTCCCTGGCAGGAGCTTGAAACGGATGGAATGAACATGCCCACCAGACTCACGACATGGCCTGAGGATCCAATTCTAATCTGGCTATAAGAAGACGATCGGCAAGGTCTCCGGAGATATTCATCGTGGAAGCTGCCCCGTGTCTCGACCAGGTCATATCGAGCTAAATGTAAAACTCGACTTACGGTATCCCTCTGAAGTCAGTTCAGCTTCGAGCCCCTTGAGCCACACGATGTCATAGCTGCTGCGCTCCGCTACCGAACGCTGTTGGATTTGAGACAACTTGACGCAACAGGTCATGCCATTCCACGTACCTTGAGCGTAACTTTGAAAATCTGTGTTAGTGTGTCGTCTTCCCATGTCTGTATATCGAGCTTTGTGGTCTGGACTTGTTTCCTCTTGAGCGGCACGGATGGTGTCGATGCTCGTGGTTGCTGGGCAGCTGTGGGTGTTGACAGAGCTGGTTTTGGCTTGGGCGCTGGCACCGACGGAGGGGTTGGTTGGACCGAGGTGGATGCAGCAGGGTCGGGCGATGGTGCACTCGATCGCCCGACCTGCAACTTTGCAAGACGCTTTGCGCGTATCTGTGAATCGATTCAGTACCACCCAACATCGTTGACAAGACCGTCCCTACGCGATCAGCGTCGTCTTGCGGGTCGGTCATGACAAGTCAAGTCAAAGGTATACACGTGACCTAGACAACCCTTCTCCCTTGACATGTTCGGTTTGTTCTCGACTGTCCGGTCGTTCTCGACGTCGGCCATTGCCAACTTTCCAAAGCTCAAGACGCACAGCGGCGCGAAAAAGAGATGGCGTGCCATCGCTAGCGGAAAGTTCAAACGAGCAAGTTTTCGTGTTGGGTACAACACGTATGCTGACCGATTTTGCCAGGCCCACGCCAATCATTCGCACAAGAATGTCTCAAAGAGACCCGCACGGAAAAACAACCTCGCTCAAATAACGTACTCTAGCCAATCGCAGACAGTCACGCTGAAAAGGCTGCTTCCGTATGCTTGAGCAACTCGATACTCTTACATAGGTTGGTCGTCTCACGATATCTTGCAGTTTGAACTTCTTAATCACCACACCAGATTCTCGTCATATCCTGCATGTACCGTACAACTAGAAACGATCTCTCCGTACGCACCCGAGAGGTCTACATCTACGGGTTAATTGCGCTCTTCTATCCCAACCTCATCCAACGCGTTGCTCTTGGTATGTTCCAGTGCCTCCACGGGATTCTTGGCGGTACTCCCACCAAAGAATTCACGAATGTTCCGCTGCTTAGGGTCATATTCGACGATGCCCTTTTGCCGTTTCTTGGGAACGATCGTTGGGAAATGTGGGCGACGCGATGATGGTAGTGACTCACAACGTTGGTGATGTGTTCATGTCGGTTCACGTCGGTGACGGTGATGATCAACGGAGGGAGGTTCTCGAGCTCGTTGGTTATCTGTGTCACTTGCGCTCCAGGCTGCACACACTCGGTCAGGCACGCCATCCGAGCGGAACATGCATTACCTTGGCTTGTACGGTGACTCTGGTCCAAGCGGTGTTCAGTAAGCCTCTGTAATCCGTGGTCGGTGCGCCGCCATCCCTTCGCTTCAGCAGAGCTTGCACGAGTTCACTAATGCAGAGACCGTGACTAACCACCGCAACGTGCAAATCTTGCCCGCCCGATGAAATCGCACGGGAGAGGTAGGGTTTCAACAAAAGTTCATTAATGGCACGCTCCGCCCGTGCAGCAAGGTCGTTCAAACTCTCTCCGTTGGGAAACTTGTCGTCCCGGTTGAATAAAACCGGGTAGAGACCTTTTTTGAAATGTTCGTCGAGCGATTTACCGGGAATGTGTCGCATCTGCCAAGGATTACCCTCGGCGTCACCGAAACATTGTTCTCGGAGGTCACGGTCCACCTTGAAGGGTGGTTTTGGATCGTGTTGGCCGTCGAGGAGAGCCACGGCGGTTGCATGAGCACGCTTGAGGTCTGAGGTGATGATTGCATCGAGACGGGTGTTGGCATAGGCATCACCGAGCGCTTTGGCTTGCTGTGGACGTCATGGTGAGGAGAGAACAGAAAGGGGACGTCCATCGCGCTCACCCGTACCCCTGGCATCTGAATTGGTCAATGGTAGGTATTCCACGAGATGCGACTCACCGAGTTCGCTCAGCTCTGCGTCCTTGTGGCCAGCCCAGCACGATCTCTGTGCACGACGCTGAGCGCTGGTACGACGAGGCGCGGTACGACTTACGAGGTTATCGAGAGACTCTCCATGTCTGACCTGGTGACGATCATGTATGAGCGAACCAGTAGCGAATCGATGTGTGCTTACAAACGAGACGACGAGCATGATGATCGTTCTGACACAGCAGCGAGGCTTGCGTGGCCTCGAGTTTATAAGCCTCTTGTCTTTGTACCACCACCATCCCTGCCATGACATCCAACAAGGATACCCAACTCTTGTCCGTCGGTCAGCAATGCTCCGAGTCCTCTTGTCTGCTCGTCGACTTTCTTCCATTCAAGTGCCAGCACTGTTCACACAGTTTCTGTGGAGAGCACTTTCTCGCCACAGCACACCACTGTCCACTATATGACGAAACCAAGCACAATCGTGTCGCCCCCAGTTGTGAGTCGCTCGATCGGCCGTCTGCTCACCTGCTCATGTACAATCTCAGGCCCGCTATGCAATACCCCGGTTGCTATACCCCCGGGAGAGGATCCCAACATTCGCATGGAACGTCATATCAGCAGAGAGTGCAGTGTCATGACGGGGAAATCCGGCAGGACCAGGTCTCAGCCTGTGTGTGCACGAGGCAAATGTGGAAAGGTGCTCTATGCTCCGATCGCTTGTAACGTGCGTTCCCCTCCGTTCATCGTCGGAACACGTCCTGAGCGAGGGTTACAGGCCTGTCGAAAGCAGTACTGTCCTCAGCATCGCTTCCCAAAGGACCACAGCTGCTCGAGCCTTGCATCGACCACCGCCTCCTCTTCCAAGTCGCACAACACACCTTCGTTGGCGGGTCTCAAATCTTTCCCAAGGATGTTGACTGCCCAGAGGTCGAACGCATCGAGTTCTCAATCCCGTCCTCTGCCTTCATTGTCGGAAACGTTGGCTTCTTCTACTTTGAGTAACCCGTTCTCAAAGGCTGATCGGTGAGGCGTGTTTCGGCCTTCTCGCTCAGTAAACACTCATAACCTGTTAGCGCTTTGTCTTGCCCCACTTCCTCACCCAAATCCACGTCACCACCGTCGCCATCATCACCAACGGCACCGCAACCATCGCCCATCCGACGTCGATCATCTTCCAACTCGCACATTGCGAAAATTCTGGATCCAATGTCATTCGTTCCCCCATCCATCTTTGCTACGGCATAATGTATCTCGTTATATCTATGTATCGTTAGTCGTGCGAGGGAGGAAAGAGAGAGCCGGAGGAAGGCCATGTTGGAACGTGCCAAGAAAGGGGTACGTTGGGGTCCAACAGGTATCATCGCAAACGTTGACGCGACTCTAGCTTTTGACAGAACAGGAGAAGTTGCTGCTCGCGGAGGAAGAGGCACAACGAGCTGAGGCGTTGAAGACGGACAAGGACTGCGTTATCGTGTAGCCTACACTTAGTAATACTTTTTGATCGCTAAACTACAACTCTGCTCTTGACTTGCACGATGTCGGATTCAGATATTGACGCGACCGTACTTGGAAAGCGAGAACGGGACGAGCACAACCGTGCACCCGTCCTGGATGCATCGGTACACGACGATCAAAGCGACGAGGACATTGGGCCGATGCCCGTACCGGACGCGAATGGAATCGTGAAGAAGAAACGAAAAGGCGAGCATGATCCTCTTGCTCTGGATGATTGAGCTCATCCTCCGTTGACAGTCCTTCCGCATGAAAAGCTATACCTCGAGCATCTTCCGAATGCTGACCAGTATTACCAGTCTTTTATGCATCGGGACGCGCTCAACTTTTGCGTCATGACCAAGTAAGTCTTGGGAACGCGCAACGCACAAAGCACGCTCATCCGTGTCGAAGGACTGACTTCCTTATCACCACGTCCGTTGACGGTCACCTGAAATTGTGGAAGAAGCAAGAAATTGGGATCGAGTTCGTGAAACATTTCCGGGCGCACGCATCCCCAGTTGTGGGGGTCTCCGTGAGCGCAGACGGACAGTTGTTTGCCAGTATATCAGAGGACGGGTCGGCAAAGGTATTCGACGTGGTGAACTTTGGTACGCGCGTGGTTCGCTCGGACCAGGATATTTGCGTTGACATGGCGCAACAGACATGATCAACATGCTCAAGCTTGGCTTCGTGCCACACGCATGCTGCTGGGTACACAGGCGTGGTCAGGCTCAAGGGTTGCTTGCAATGTGAGCATCAGCGTGTTCTCGTGTCGTCGTATTGCTTACGCCGTGCGTACAGTTCGGAGCAAAACACTGGTGTCATCCGAATATACGATGGCAGAGGCGATGATAAACCCCTCGTCTCTATCGAGAACTTGCACCGTTCGCCTGTTCATCTCATGGCTGTGTGTTTCCTACCATTCATCCCGGGTTCGGAACACTCAAAACTCTCTAGTACAGCGACCGATATGACACGGTGATCTCTGCTGATGAAAATGGCTTTATCGAATTTTGGCAGCCCATCGAACCATTTGAGCTCCCAAAGAACGTCCCCGGAATGTGGTCGTTCAAGACCTCGACTGACTTGTACGAGTTCAAAAAGGTGTGTGTCTACGCTCGATGGACGAAAATGACTCATGTCCTCCCCAGGCCAAATCAATACCCACGTGCATCACCCTCTCTCCCGATTCCAGTTCGTTCGTGACATTCTCTCTCCCCGACCGGCAGGTGCGAATATTCTCGTTCGTGTCCGGGAAACTAACTCGGAAATACGATGAATCCCTGATCGCGATACAAGAAATGCAGCAAGCAGGGACGGCTGTATGCAAGGTCGAGGACATGGAGTTTGGTCGACGTCTTGCGGTGGAACGTGAACTTGAGTTGCCCGGTCCGGACGGGCGGATACCAGGGATGTGGAGCAACGTGGTATGGGATGAGAGTGGAGCGTTTGTCATCTATCCGACCTTGCTTGGAATCAAAGGTCTGTTTAGATTGGGTCCCAGTCCTCGACGCTTGACACCCCCATCTAGTCGTGAACACGGTGACGAATCGCGTCGCCAGATTGTTGGGAAAGGACGAGGCTGTCCGATGGATGAACCTCGCGCTGTACCAAGGGGCACCTGCCAAGAATGGTCTTATAACGCTGGCCATGGCCGCATCCGCAAACCCCATTCTAGCGAACAAAGCCACTCGTGACCCAACTCTCTTCTGCACAGGCTACAAACGCCAGAGGTTCTACCTCTTCACACGTTCAGAGCCAGAGTATGTCAAGAGGGTATCATGTGTTGTCGATCGAAATTGATGACTCTCCGCAGGGACAGCAAAGTGAACGATCGTGATGTCTTCAATGAAAAGCCTACTCGCGAAGAACAGTCCATCGCGACTGCCTCTGCCGTTAGCAAAGGTGGCCCATCACCGCTTGCCGAATCGGCTGTCATTCACACATCAATGGGAGATATTCACATCCGACTTTTCCCTAACCAAGTACCCAAGGCAGTCGAGAACTTTGTGGGTCACGCAAGAAGTGGGTACTTTGAGGGTATCATATTCCATCGTGTCATTGCCAAGTTTATGATCCAAACGGGAGACCCGTTTGGGGATGGAACTGGAGGCACGTCTATCTGGGGAGGAGACTTTGAAGATGAATTCTCGGATGACCTCAAACATGATCGGTACGTCAACAGCGCGCATGAAAGGAGATGCGTGCTGACACCCCAT